>CACRXK020002308.1:0-44573 GCA_902702795.2 Paramuricea clavata | reverse complement strand
AAGGTCCTGACTGCGTAGCTCAGTTGGAAGAGCATTGGGCTAGTATTCCAAAGGTCGTAGGTTCGAATCCCACCGTGGCCGGGCATATTTTTCAAGCTCGCCCGGTGTGGATATGCACTCAGAGTAACATCGCAAACACACATATATATATATATATATATATATATATATATATATATATATATATATATATATATATATATATATATATATTACATTACATATATATATATATATATATATATATATATATATATATATATATATATATATATATATATATATATATATATATATATATATATATATATTATATATATATGTTATGTATATATATAATTCAGTCAAGGTTTGAATGTTTGCGTCGCTACTCTGAGTTTCACGCTTTACGCGATCATAGAGAGAGAGAAAAAGAAGAGAAATTGTTCTTATTATAGAAGTGAATACCAATGGCAATGTTGTAGATGCATTTGGGTTCTTATAAGAATTAGACTACAATATACTATTAATTTTGTCAAATAGCAGAATATTTTATAGCATGTCTTATACATTGTATAGTAAAAAATGTTGTTTAATTTGCTTTTTGAAAGTGCTGTAGAAATTTATATCTATAAATTATGTTTCTAATGAATTCCATACGTCAACTCCTTTACTTGAGAGAGTGTGCTCTACATAATTTGTTCTTTTATAACATTTGTGAAGTTTTGATGCATTTCTCGTGTTATATTGATGAATTTGGTTGTTTGTCACAAAATAATCTTTAATTTCTCGCTCTATAAAGCCGGTTACAGACGAGCGAGTTTTCTATGACTGTTCAAAAGCTAGCATCCTAGCTCTTGTGAAAGCGAAAGTGACAAATAAGGAATGAAAATATTATCTGTGGCACTGTGGCTGTGCATATAAACATTTACATATGATAACAACAAACAAATTCAAGAATATTTCTTGCCCAATAATAGGCATGTAACTGCGCGGCTGCATTATATTCACATGTTAAAAATCATTGTTTTGGAAACGGTTACCATGCATGCTGTCCAAGCATGCACTCATAAATTAATGAAATTATTGTGTTGTTGAAGATTTGCATGTACGATAGTTTGCCATTTTTTGATTTTTAACATCGCTTTTAAAAGAGTTTCATGAACTTTACAAACTAAGTATTATCGCAGTAATATCATCCTTCGTATATTATAAGTAGTGTCCTTAGTATTAAATTAAGAAACTATATATGTAGAAAATTATATTTTGTGGATAAGTTGAAAATTTGTTAACAAGTTAAGTATTCGAGCTATATATATGATTACACCGGCTAATATAGAATTACTGGGGTAATTTAACTAATTTTACACAGGCTAATAAGTAATATATATTACGAGGGTGACTCATTTTATGCTAATTTTATATATGTAACTTGTGCATGGATTTCAAATTTATTCAACAAAATCGGTTATAGTTACATTCTAAACTAAAGAACAGATTTTGTAGAAGAATAGAACTATATGACTGCTGCCAAAAATCATGTGATCTCTATATTCCTTGATATCGATTAAAACCTGGTTCACATCAGCAATGTTGTCGGCGATTTTTTCTCCTGGCCAATGTAATCGAATGAATGACATGCAAAGGAATTGTTTACTTCTGAAAAGCAACTCTATACTTTTGTGTGTGAGTTCACTTGCATTCGTCAGAAACACAAAATCGTGAACCAGGCTTCAGTAACGAATATCTTAGTAGAAATGAAAAGCCTTACCTCAAGTTTGAACTTGATCAGACCAAATAAAACTGTTTCAAAGAAAAACATCAATATGATCATCAACTACATAGCTTGCGGGTGGCTTGCTTTCACTTTGAGTAGAACAAAATCCAAAACGAATGCGATCATTTACAGTTGACTATATTTGACATTTGACGACAGCTGCGTTTTACCTGGAATTATTTCACCATTCCTGGAAAAAGGCCGGAAGTCATCTCGAAATTGCAAACTATTTGATGTTATAGTCGGCTATCTTCGAAATTGAAAATTTTAAAATTTGATATAAGTTGATATTAGTTTTAAAAGCAGGCAAAAAGTCGCGAAACACAGACCTCCGCAGTGCTATGCTCAATTATTATTGGTTACTTTGTCAGTTTCACAACTGGTAAAATTGGGTGAGTCGGAAGTATACAATATAAATTCGGTGAACCAGGTTCATTTTCCAGGAACTAATACATTATGCACGACCACCAACTGTGTTTACGCATTGTTTGACAAGCAACAGTTGTTTTGGTCAAACTGACGAAGATATGAAGCGAAAATTCGAAAAGGGTTCAAATGACTCGCTAAGCGAGGACATAACGCGAAAGTTTGAAAGTCTTCAGAAAGAAAAGGAAGAAAACGATGAATTGAAACATGCCTGGATTGATGAACTGCAGTCTATTGCGCGTCAGAAGTATCCCAAAGCTTCACTTGTCCTGATAGGTTCTTCTGCGAATATGTTTGGTTTTAAAGCGAGTGATTGTGATTTAACGCTTATCTCTGGGGAACGTTTTGTCTACGGTTTGCACGCTTTGGACAACATTGAAAAGTTGCTGCCAAACTCAAAATATACGACCACGGTAACTAGTTTTTGCTATTTTATACATGCATGATATCATATATATTATATTTACGTTTTATGAAAGAAGTATTTTGGTAGAACAGTATATATATATATAGTTGGTGCATGTGCCTGATATTCTACCTCTGTGATTTGCATTTCATTCCTGTAATAAGGTATGTAGTTCTTTCACTTCAGTGTGAGAATATATAGTGAAAGGTTTCCCAGGAGGGGATCTGTATTTCCTTGTTTCCCACAAAGATTTCACCATGTCCCTTGTCCCCTGTGATTTTTCGTCGTTGTCCTAGTGTTCCCATGGCAACTGAAATATGTATAGGTTCCCTATACTCCCTATAGAAATCTCCTGGGAAACCCACAATATAGTAACTCTACCAAATAGCATATGTAGGGTACACAGGTTTTTTCTTTCAGAAACACTAGAGTATAGAGTGGTTCAGATTTGACTTCCGCTACCACTATCTTTCACTGATCAAACACATCTGATTGGTTAATTGGATATATCAAACACATCTGATTGGTTAATTGGATATATCAAATGCATCTGATTGGTTAATTGGATATATCAAACGCATCTGATTGGTTAATTGGATATATCAAACGCATCTGATTGGTTAATTGGATATATCAAACGCATCTGATTGGTTAATTGGATATATCAAACGCATCTGATTGGTTAATTGGATATATCAAACGCATCTGATTGGTTAATCGGATATATCAAACGCATCCGATTGGTTAATCGGATATATCAAACGCATCTGATTGGTTAATTGTCCCTTAATGGTAACGGTAGTGGAAGTCAAATCTGAACCTGTTTACTGAACCAAGTGGAACTAATAGGGCGCTTTCCATTAACACGGCCAGACTAGTCAGAACGGTCAAATTGTTGAATCGAACACAAAACATTTGGGCTTCGGACCTTTCTGACCGGAAAATTTAGACAAAATTAGAATGAGCTCCATTTTTCGCTAGATATTTGAGAAACATAGACCAGATCTTTTCATTGATACAGAGACAAAAATTCGTGTCTGACCGGTCTGGCTATTAAATGGAAAGCGCCCATAAAGTATAAGTAATATTCACTTAATTTAGTTTGTTTAGTTCAGTTAAACCATGGATTGTAAAATAACTGGATAGGAAACTTCCTGACGTCACAGTCTAAACCTAGTTGCAATCTGTGACGTCATGTGTATTGCGAAAATTTTCAGCATTTTTGTTGTTTCGCTATATTTTCCGCTTCAAAAGAGTAATATTGAAGCATAAACTGGTCTAATTGTTTTAAAAACATGCCTAAGCCACGACAAATTAAGTATTCAAGGTAAGTGTTTTTCGTCTTTGTTTTGTATTTTTTAACATTTGTAGCAACGAAATTGGCGTCGCCAATTTTTACGAAATTTGCGATGCATTTTTCACTGTTTAGTGCTTGAAATATTTGCTAAAATTGACCGGGAATACTTAGAGATTTCATCGTAGAATGGCTTAGTCATGTTTATTTGCTCTTTGACTAAAATGTTTAGCTGTATTATCGCTAAACATGCCGTTTTTGAGAATTTGGTTTGCAACTAGGTTGCAACGCCATCATCCCATTGAAAACATTAGGTCACGTCAGCTAGTTTCCTATCCATGTATTTTATTATCCATGGTTAAACTGTGCCACGCCATATCCATGCACTTAAAACTGCAAAATGTGAACACTTCTTTTCTCTACCGCCATTGCTAATTTCTGACTGTTTTCTGCTTTTCTTTACAGCTAGTGCACGGAGCAAAGGTTCCTATATTGAAAATAAAAGACAAGGAAAATTCGTTAGAAGCTGACATCAACTCTGAATGTGAACGTAATATACGTCACACCTATCTTGTACGTTGCTATGCTCTGCTTGACCCACGAGTGCAGCCACTTGGTATCATCGTCAAGCTGTGGGCGAAGAACGCTGGAATAATCAATCAAAGAGACCACAAACTTTCAGGTATGGATAGTTTATACAGTGACAAAGCCATCGCAACTGGTCATGCTATGCTAACAAACCTGCATCTAAATAGGTTACAGTGAGTCTACAGTAAGTGGGGCCACTAATGTCACTTCTGCAACACTAACCGATCACATTACGGACCAAAAATAGAAATCGAATCAAACTAAAGCTCGTCCAATCAAAAGAAAGCATGGAGTTCGCTTCAGGAAGCCAGTAACTGCAGTGTTTTCTTTTCAAGTCTATTTTTACCTTTTGACATTCGTTCAAATTGTTTTTGCCTAATGCGCCGTTTGTTGATTTTTTCTATGTTTGTTCTGCAATGTGATTGGTTAGTGTTCTCTAAGTGGCCCCACTTACTGTAGACGCACTGTAAAGACAATACATTTCTAGTAAAGGCTTGAATAATGCAAATCATTGGAAATTTGAGTAGAATGAAACTGTCGCTATGGCTAGCTTCATCACTGAGTATATATAGTGTGAACCAATTTCATAGTTTCGACCAATTTCTAAATCGGGGGAAAATTCTGGTATTCACTTAGTTAAGAATGCAAGACTAAAGTATTATAATATTCATTCATCCATGCCTGCTACAAATAACGACAATGTTTGATAAATTTGCATACAAGCATGTTAGTTTTATCCATACCTAAATGGCGTAGGAAAATGCACGAAGGAGAATATTCTTATAGCTTTGGTTACGTGATCACGTAAGGAAGTCACATATTAATCAGCTATTGTTGAGAAACGTCATCTTCACGGTCTTTTTGCCTGTTAAAATTTCCGGAACTGACGTCATTTTTGTTGCAAGAAACAATAAAAAACTCATTTGCATTGCCTTAAATGGCGTCAGTTCCGGAAACTTCAACAGCCAGAAAGACCGTGAAGATGACGTTTTTCACAAAGAAAATATATTGCATTTCATCTTAAAATGTACTGGATATTACAAATACGTAAAATTCAAAATAGCTGTCAACCTCGCTACCAGGCTCTTCAAATGTGCACTTTAAATTGTATACGTGAGTGAATTGTCTAGCAATGAACATAAACACGTGCACCTAATGGACCATTCCCCAATTAACCAAAATTTTGAACTCAACAAGTCTGGACAAAAATTTCATCACAGCTTGAAAGAGCATCACAAAATTAGTAATATTCCAAAGTTTCGTTATCCGCATTTTACAAAATTTTGCAACGATACTTTGGAATATTACTAATTTTGTGATGCTCTTTCAAGCTGTGATGAAATTTTTGTTTAGGCTTGTCTAGATCAAAATTTTGGAAAAGTGGTAACCATGTCCCGTTTGTAATCTAAAATGACTGAAAATTGCAAATTTCGCAAGGCTATATTATCCACATTTTACAACATTTCGCAACGAAACTTTGGAATATTACTAATTTTGTGATGCTCTTTCATGCTATGATGGAATTTTGTCTAGACTTGTTGAGATCAAAATTTTGGCTAATTGGGGAATGGTCCATTGGGTTTATTTAAACTTTGTGATTCTATATATTTTCTTCAACTTCTCCATTTAGGTTTCACTTTGCTGTTGCTGTACATATACTACCTGCAGGCAGGCTGCAGCCCGCCCGTTGTCCCGTTATTGCAGGTCGACTATCCATCACTATTCAGTAGCAGTCGCCAGACATCCGCACTCATCGATCAACTCAAGACCAAGAAATTACCAGACGAACTCAAGAATTTCAAATCTTCCAACAAGCAAACTCTTGGTGAATTATTCGTTGGTTTTTTCCGTTTTTATGCCAACTTTAACTGGAGCAGTAAAGTGGTTTCCATCAGCCGAAGCAATGCGTATGTCTCGAATAATCGCCCCCGCATGAAGATTGAAGATCCGTACGAGATGGGTGGCAACTGTGCAAGAGGAATTTATGAATCGCTTTCGTTCATGCAAATTAAAAATGCCTTCACTAAAGCTTTGAGGAAAATTGAAGATAGTATGGATTTAGACAGTGTTTTGTGAAATCAGTGAGAAAGCTAAAGACTATTTCTTTTAATATGTTTTGATTGAATGAACAATTTATTTGCTTGTGAGTTGTGGAAAACACCGCGGGATTTTTAAATCTCGCATAACTTCCTATTCGCAGTTTTGGAGTAAATTTGCACAAGTATTATATGTAATTGTGGACACAAATTGTCGCGTACTTTCTATAGATTTATAATAATATAATTGACCATTTGCGTAATAGACTAAATTTTGATCTCAACAAAAATTTCATTACAGCTTGAAAGAGCATCACAAAATTAGTAATATTCCAAAGTTTCGTTGCAAAATGTTGTAAAATGCGTAAAATATAGCCTTGCGAAATTTGCAATTTTGAGTCATTTTAGATTACAAACCGGAAATTGACAGCCTCGAAGGGTTTGGGGCTGTCAATTTCCCGTTTGTAATCTAAAATGACTGAAAATTGCAAATTTCGCCGGCAAGGCTATATTTTACGCATTTTACAACATTTTGCAACGAAACTTTGTAATATTACAAATTTTGTGATGCTGTTTCAAGCTGTGATGACATTTTGGTCAAGACTTGTTTAGTTCAAAATTTAGTCTATTAGTATTACGCAAATGGTCCATTGCCACCACAGCCAAGCAAACTTTAGCTTGCCCCATGTTGACACACTCAAGGAAGCATCATCGCAAATAATTTCACCTGAGTACACATGCTAACTTGTACAGAGCTCTTGCAGTGTCACCTGTATATATACGTGTGGGCTTATTGTTTAAACTGTGGATTATAGAAGTGGGATTTCTGCAGTTTGCATAGATCTACATATGTCTCAGACAATTTCTTTTCAGAGAACAATTTTAACTGTGGTTTTCCCTGACCTAGGCAACGTAATCCGATGTGTGCACTGCAAAATTTTGATCAGAAAAAGGAGGTATCTTTGTACTGAATCTTCAAAGACATTACTGTAATTTGTATCGATATCAAATTAATTAAAAACACCTTTAAACTTAAGAAATCGATGTCTCGCATTCACATGCCATTTTCTTTTTGTAGTCCTATAATAACTTAAATTTCTATATATACATACGTATAGATTGCTAAAATTGAAGCAGTTTCTTTGTAGCTTTACTCGCTACCATATATATGCAGTGTAATCAACCACGTGTAATCAATTAAGATTCTTAATTTAGTAGATAATTACTGAATGTACCTAATGTTTGTCAGATAAGCTATTTTAGTTCCTTGTTGTTGTTGTTGTTGTTGTTGTTGTTGTTGTTGTTGTTGTTGTTGTTGTTGTTGTTGTTGTTGTTGTTGTTGTTGTTGTTGTTGTTGTTGTTGTTGTTGTTGTTGTTGTTGTTTTTCTATTCATTTAAGTTATATGCTCTCTAACCGTTGGTGTTCTCTGTCAGTGTCGTGTGAAACAGACTGAGTTCAAGCCATCAAAACATTTTGACATGCTCTCCTTACGGCTAACTTGCAGGTTGCTGTAGTTTCTGCAGCGCTAAGAACCACACATTTAAAAACATAAATGAACAACCTCTGCAGGATCCATCCATGCTGCTGACTGCATCTGGTGCGTGTGTAACAACAAATTGTTTAACACGTAATTAATGATCATCCAGATTAAATTTTACACGCGCACGTCATTTTTGACGCAAGATAAAATTATTATAACTGTAAATTTTTTTTGTAACTATAATACGTCTTTGGTAATGGCTGCCGTGTAGGTAGCCGAAACGTCAGAAATAATTAAAAAATTTAATCTGGATGATCGTACAATAAACTAAATTAATGGGAAAACCCGGATTCAAGCCCTTCAGTGAATCACGTAATTAATGAATACGCGCGTCTATACATCGTTTGCATGCAGATAAGCTATTTTAGTTCCTTGCTGCTATTTTGTAGATTTTCATCCGATTATATTACTATATGTGCTATGGGTGACTTGTGGTGAATTTTTGAATATTGGAAAACCTGCTAGGTATAAGAAGTAACTGGGCAGAATGTTAAAAAGCTGGGAGTAATAGTTGGGAGCTATGGTTTTTTCGGCCTTTGGAAAGTTTGGCAAAATATATGCATAGATAGACATAAGAAAACATGACAAAAAATGAAATAAACATATTTCTTTACTAAATGAAATTACTATTACTCTAATTATACAAATTGTATTCAATTGTAACTAGCAAATCCTTAAATCATGACAATTATGGAATGAAAAAATAATAATTTACAATTATAATTGTCGTTGTGTTATAAGGCATGAACGTATAAGCACTTTATGTACCTACTCGAAAAGCTTTTTGTTTTACGAAAATACGAAGTTAATACAAAATAACAATTAAAGGATCAAAATTGAATCAGAATATAGTTCAATTATATAGTTCATCCCACCTCTTCGGTGACTTGAAATATGTATAGCAATTATCTAAAGTCAATGTCACTACACTTATTCGTAAAAATATATTTCTAATCTTCTATATTTACTGTCATTTCAACGATGGATAACAAAGAAAGGCAAAATCTGATCAGAGTTTTCAATAATAATAATTTCACCACTCGCGTTGGCAGCTGCTGCTGAACCACCTGTAAGCTGGCTTCGTAACACTTTCTTGGAATTATAGCCTTGGGGTATGTCGCAGTGAGTAGAGTCGACGTACTCTTTTCCAGGAAGAATGCGACACAGGAGCAGACCATCACCATAACCCAAACTGACTGCAGGAAATTCAGAAAAATAATTTCCTTTACCATAGGCTTGCCGCTTGGCGAAGCTTAACTGTAGGTTACTCCTCAGGATACTATCTATGTTGGTCGATGCAGTTCCATGATAAGCAAGAATTTCTTTGTCAGAAATGCCTTGGCTTTTGAACTTCTGCTTTGTTGCTTCGAATTTGTCTTCCAGATCTTTGTTGATAACGATATCTATTGAAGAAATGGTCACTTGTTGTAGGTGACTCTTTGCGGCCATTCTTCTGAAATGAGATTCAGCAAAATTGTAGTACATTTCAAACGGATCTTGAAAATTCACTGCTCTCGATGCTTTCATATTCGTTTTGAGAAATGGTTGGGTTGTCAGCGCTGTTGGCGACGGTGGTACAAAGTTATTGGTAGAAGAGAAGTGAATGATGTACTGAGGAAGTGCTTGGTCAGGATCAAATATCACAAATTCATCATTGATCACTTCTGTTCCTCGAGGAGCATACACCGAATCGCATTGATTAGATCGGAGCTTCTTCTTATTCAATGTGTTATCTGCTTTGTCGACTGTCATTGAATTTCCGAGAATGACTTGACACAGCAAAAGTTTCTGAGAACCTTTGGTATAAATACTCCGCGCGCTCTTTGACGAATCTGTGGCGAAGTAGATTCCTTGACCATACATACCACGATTTTTTGGCGGGCGGGGATTGGCCTCTGGCATTCTGAAGCCCTTTCGGACGATGCCTTTCACACCGTCATTAGATGTACCGTGAAACTTCGTGTCGATGTAATCTCCAAACGCTTTGGACTTTGCTGCTTCAAATTTCTTCTCTAATTCAAGATTGGTAACTTTTTCAATTTTGGTGATTGTAGGAAACCATTTGTGACACGGTTGAATGAACTTCAGAACTTGATCTTTCACTTTCTGGTATTCAGCAGCGGTTGGTCCTGTGCCACGAATCTCATCTCGAGAGAAATTGGGGATCTCCTTTTTTTCGATCTTTTCTTCAAGCTCTTTAACCCTTTTCCTGGCCGCTTCACGAAATTCCTCCATCTTTTTGTGGAGTACACGCAAACAAAGCTTGCATTCGCCTTTCTCGCAGTCATCTCCGCAAGCATTTGTACAAGGATGACGACATTTCCGCAGTCTCCCGCATGGTTTGATAGGACATTTTACTTCCTTTTCACTTTGGTTACATTCTCTCTGGATTTCATGACCGCAAACTCCTGTGAAGGTCACTTTGTATCTACAGTTCCATCTTATTTCTTCGGAACATTTTTTCTTTTTTGGTGAGGGATGATCACACTCTGGGAATTTGTAATCGATCTTTTCTGAGCAGGTATCATGACCGTGACTCTCTCCACAAACATCTTTACATTGATGAATTCCACACGTCTTCATTTCTTTACACGGCTGTTGACACTTCATCGTTTCAATCTTGACATAACATGGTTTCTCTGTCTTGTGTCCGCACCGTGGGAAGGTTGCAGTGACTAGTATTTTGCATTGAACATCAGATACATTTTCAAAACACTTCTTCGCGCCTTCGTGGCCGCATGGAAGACCCACGATTTCCACAGTTCTGCACTTAAGATTAGAAATTTTCTCAGGACATCTTCGTTTCACATCATGACCACAATCTGGGAATTGGTCATCAACTCGTTCTGGACAAACAGTGTGCACATGTCTTGGAAAACATGGTTGCCTGCAAGGATGTTTGTCGCAGTGGGGGTAAGGATCACCACATAGCTGCTTGCAAAGGAGGATAGGTTTGGCAATCACTGCACGAATGATCTTGTCTTCCAAAGCTTTATACTTCGATGTTTTGTGTTTTGCACATTGAAGTGGAAATTCATTATCAACACAATCTTGTTTCATCATCGAACTAATAAACTCTGACCAACACGAATCTCTGGCTCCACACAAGGTGTTATGGTTTCCAATGAAGTACATACCACACTTCGCTCTCGACTGGGCCACACAGCGACGGTTCATTTTATTCAAAAACCCGATCCTGTTTTCTTCGTTGGAGCGCACCAGTGAAATAATGACGTAGTCGTTTTCATCTCCTTGGTACATGTCGATTGTTTGCACTTGGACGAAACATTCCCTCTCATTTCCATCTTCATCAACTTCTTGGAAAAGTTTAGGCGTATTGGCTTTCTCTCGTTTTATCATATTTCTGAGAAGTTTAGTCTGTCCGAGGTAGGCTGCTAGCACTGTGATTTCAGATGGATGGACACCATTGCATAAGAGATATATTACAAGAGCTATGACACGGTCTGCTTCCTTAACATTTGTGTAAGTACGATCTTTCTTCTCGGGATCATCATGACACCAGAAAAACATTGATTTCTCAATGCATTTTAGTGGCTCGTTTTTCGACACCAGAGGCAGGTTATCTTCAAGATTTGGGTAGATGTCTCGTAGCAGGGCTGAAAATTCAGGTCGCATTCGGTTCTGTTTGGCAAGGGACTTGAAAGGGAATCCAGATTCAATCAATCTTTCCATCATCGAGATATCAAACTGAAAGTTCTTGCACAATTCGTAGGTGTCAACCTGTGGTCTTAGTTGTTTGTGGTCGCCAATTAAAATGAGATGCTCAATAGATGGCGTCAGCGCAGCCAGGAGACTGGGTTCAAGAATTTCAGCGGCTTCCTCAACGATCACGACACTTGGACCAATTTGATGAAGAAGATCATGATTAATAGACGCTCCTGTGATGGTCACACCAATGATTTTCTTCTCCAACAAAAATTGAACTTTGTCAGTCATTTCCAACTCTTCTCTACGATTCTTCAGACTCTGCAGCTGATCGATAAGATCATTCAACTCCTGAGATAGGCTGGTTGTCTTCTCGTTAAGAATACAATACAGGAATTGCAGCCTTTGGACGTCGTTCAGGCTCCAGAGATTGTTTACGGAGCGAATTTGCGAACTTACTACCATGTCGGGAGGATAGTCCGAGATATTGACTAAAATATCTTTTCGGTTCTTGGTTCCAGTGGGATCAAAAAATATAAGATCATTGGATCTGGCTCCTTGTCTCGCTCCTGCAGCCATTCTTGTCTCGAGTAATTGCTTTACATAATCTTCGTCACCGCTATCATTTTCGTCATCACCATTTTCGGACTCTTTCGATGCGTCTTCGTCAGTTGTCGTCTCGCTTTGGATCTGCAAAATGAACTCGGCTTGAAATGCCTTCATTCTTTGTAGTTCTCTTCGATCAGGGAACCAATGCTGAAACACTTTATTGAAAACGTTGATACAAGTTATACCAAGATGATTGTTTTTCGACACGCCGTTTTGCAGAGTCATCTGAAGAAATTCTTTAACCGAACTATAATTTTGTGAAACATCGTCCAACATATGCTTCATCCATGTTTTGTCAGCGATCTTCCTACCCACTCTGTGAATCATTGGTCCACTTCCCCAACCAGCTTCAACGATCAAAGACTGTATCTGTTCCTCACTCAGTTCGTCCACCAAACTCTTCTGTGTCAAATAGGAACTAGCTTCGACTTCTTTGGAAATCTTCTTAATTTTCATTTCGATATCGACGATTTCAGTTCTTGTGTTTTGAATCTCGGCCCGTGTGGCTTTCTCGTACGAAACTGAATTTTGAATATTTTTCAAATTACATTCATCCAACAATGACTCCTTCGATCTTCCTCCAATCCGAACCATCTCATCTACCCGACAAAATTCCAACATGTGTTTTAGGAACTCGTCCAGGGCGTGGTTCTTGTAGGTCAACAGTAAGATTGGTTTCTCGAGCTTCGGAGTAAGAGATAACAACAGCTGAACGATTTTCACTCCAATGAATGTCTTCCCACAACCAGGCGGACCTAGATTTTAGAAAACATTCCTAGTCGTGGGCACAGAATACTACACAGAAGTTCATCTCCATTGTTTTTTGCGTAAGCGTTATTCGTCATGATTCGTCACGCAGCAAGTACCGTAAACAGAAGAAGTCACCCCCCTGGACGTGCGCCATTTTGAGTATTTCTAGGGGGGGGCTGCTTCTGTTTACGGTATTTGCTGAGTGACGAATAGCGCTTACGCAACAAAACAATGGAGATGGACTTCTGTGTAGTATTCTGCGTCGTGGGGCTCGGTATTGTCGAATTCACTTAGTTGTGATCTCAAACATGAAGGCACCACTTTACAATAAACTGTCGTCATCTGTGTCAGAACCACCTGAAAAAGATAGAGAGAGAGAGCACTTCGCATTTTCGGGCGAAGACTCTCTTCGTCATGGTGCAAGTGATCTTTTTGTGCTAACGATGAGGTACACACCTGTGATGTAATGTAACGTAACGTATTGTAAAAATGTCACAACTTGTCAACAGGATGTGTTCGCAACAGGCTTCTAGCAAGATTGTCAACAAGTTGTAACAATGCTGTTATTTTATCAAGGTTGTCAATCACAACTTGTTATCAATTTGAATTGCAGGACGATAACAAGTTGTTGAGCTCAACAACCTTGTAGCAAGTTGTCAACAAGCTGTTCACAACTTGTCAACAAGCTGGGAACACATCCTGTTGACAAGTTGGCGGAACAGCATTGCTACAAGTCTGCTGCAGGTTTGTTACAACCTGTGCGTTTATACGTGTGTAATACATGTTGGGGATTATGGCTATTTCGATGGGAAATACGTCAATGACATTATAATACTTACCTTGAATAACAGCCAATCTATTCTTTAGAGCATGAACGAGGGCTTTACATTGACTGGCTTCCAAAGAGGATTCCGAACTGGAGTTAAAACTTTCCAAAAAGCGTTCCACATTCATTCGTCCTCCGAGCCTTTCCTCCGAGACTGTGTCGTGTGATTCATTTGAGATTTTTACACAAGAAGATTCAACTGCCATATTGTGGACATTGCTTGATGACTCCTTGTCATCATCTTCACTTAGTTCTGCTTTCGAAGAAGTAGTTCTTCCAAACATTTTCAAAAGCAAATTCCACCTACTATCCCTCTGATCTGCATTAGACGATTCATTTGACCGCTTGCTCACCGTTACTGATTCTTCAAAGACCTCTCCTTCATTTGTTTCTAAGGTGTTACTGGAATTCTTTACTTCAGGCTTATCTCCCTGGCTTTCTTCTGCTGTACTTGATTTATTTTTGGACGAGCAAACTATCGAAGTTTGGAACGTGGCGTCTTTTAAGTACCCAGGTAATACCTGCGCAGGTTTAGCATAGATGACTTCTGCTTGAAGAGGAAAGTTTTCCATGTCGAATTCTTTGAGACTTCCTAGGACAGGACTTAGAGAATGGTAGTAGGTCGGTGATTCTACCATGATTGCTGATCCTATAAAACAGGCGAAATTATGTAAAAACTATTGTCACTGATAAGTCTTTATTATACTGGATAATTCTACCAGATCTAGAACTATTCTGTTTTCTTTAGAGGTGTTTTGCAGTGCTACTACCACTGGAGTAAACTGCTATACCCCCAACAAAACATGTGATCTGCTTGGTAGAGTCAAAATGGAAACACTCCACTCGCATGCAACTGAGGGAAATTCAACCCCAGTTTTAGAGATATAGGGCCATGCACTAACTATAGATAGCACTAATCTGTGCTACCAACGCCCTACAATCATACAATCATGCAAAAACATAAATACCTCCTTGGGTCTGTAGCGAGTTGATGATCACGCTTATACTCTTAACATTCTCATCCAACAATTCCAACATAATGATCTGATGTTTGTTCAATAATTCTGTATCCCTATTGGACACCGTTGCCCAAATGACGTCATCAAACTTCCGGTTGATAGACAGGCACACCAAGTTACCGAACATGAGTTGAGGTGAGGCTTCCCACTTCTTCACATTCCTGGTGGGTATGAAATGAATGGCAAGGGAGAACCGACCGCTTTGAAGTTCAAAGCCAGCAAGATGGATGTTGTAATAGACATTCATATCTCTTAGATCCAATGTGGACGTTTTCAGATCTTTTATCCCATGCTGCATTGCTGAAAAGGTTTCCGCGCGGACTAGACGGAAGTAGGTATCCATGTACTGCTCGGGATCGTCATAGGGAAGGTGAGTTCTCACACGCATTAAGCTTTTGTCTTTTTCAACCAAATTACCAGCCAATTCGTGATCAGTAGGGATTAAAGGTAGTTCCATCCAGACACTTGCATTGGCGACGACCCCACTTTCTCCTGAAGAACTGAGCGATAAGAGAGTGCATAAAAAATCTTGGGTCGAAACATCTGCTATTTTCTTACTGATAGCTGTCACTGTAGGCAAGAGACAGCGAGTGACAGACGGAACCCGACGAACAACATCATGGCAAAAACTTCGAACGAGCTCTGCGGATAAGAATGCTTCCTGTTCCTCGGAATAAAACTCGTCATTGTTTCCATAGTTACAAGACTTGATAACCGCGGGCAGGCTGTGGTCGTTTGCAGCCTGAAATATTGTTCCTCGTGTGACGGTCTTAATGATATCTTCCAAAAGATTCTTAAAAGATCTCCCATGATGTAAGATTAGCTGGAGTAAACTTAAGAGGAGCTCAACGTAGGCCATACTGGTAAATTCTTCATCTGCAAGAGACAATACAATCAATATGGGCATTGAAATTGGGGGTATTAATAGTACATTGTGAAACTCATCAATAATTCATGAAGAAAACACAAAAGAAATCATGACGGTGAAGGAGTTTGTATGTCTGATATAAAATCATGCTGATTTACATAAACTTTAAGTTCATTTTAATAGTGGTGGAAACGATAGTGGAAGTCAAATCTACTATTCTCTAGGGAGAACAGTTTAGAACTGACAGAGCTATCTAGTATAAAGCACAAAACAATAGACACTCCTTTGAATGTTTGCATGGCGATAAAATATAATTGTTTTTGTTTGTGGAAACACCACGTAAATTTATTACTGCAAAGCTTGTATATAAAAGGAGCGTGTGAATTAAACAAGTCACATATTATTAGCACTGATGAAGATCCGGGCTTACGGATCGAAAGCTTTGCAGTAATAAATTTACGTGGTGTTTCCACAAACAAAAACAATTAATAGACACTCCGAAAATTATAAACATTTTTTTTTCATTCTTTACGTTTCACTATTAATTTAAGTTATCTTGAGAAGAAATAATATTCGAAACGTAAAGAATGAAATCTAGTATAAATAATGTTAATTTCGTTTGTCTTTGTGCTATTTTATTTTATTTGCCGTATAAATTAGAAGTTCACAAATAGATTCACAAGCAGGATCACCGTCTACAGGGATATCTATTGATAATATGTAGTTTGATGTTAGGCCATAATATACTTTCTGTTTATTGAGTTAATACCTGGCTATAGACCAATAATTAAGTAGATAATTAAGTAATATAATAGATAATACAACAGATAAGTAGTACATGCACAAACAGATAAATGAATATTTATTTTAACAAATTAATACAAACCTGCTGTGTTTTTAAACACAGGTGACCCAAGGAACCTCCACATTGCTGTACAGGGCATTACTTGCACAAGAATTTTCTTAACATTAACACAATCCAAATCCTCAGTTAACGTTCTGATATACTCAATCAGCTCCTTGCGGGTTCGCGGTGAATACTGAGACACACGTACTTTCCTTGCCATAGGTCTCGTCTTGTCTCGATCTCCTAAGACGAATTCCAACATATCACCCGCCGTCACAGGTAGAACATATTCAGATATGTAATTAGGATACATAAACACATCTTTAGATTTGTCATATCCGTCTGGCAGTTCTACCATTGGTCTTATAAACCAAGCAGTCTGCTTTCTGATCGGGCATAATCTTCCCTTGAACCATGGTGTTGTCTCTTTGGTCTGTTTCAGATCTTTGATCTGCTTCAAACCTAGGGTTGGTGCTCGCCTTCTCTTCTTGTCCATATACTCTCACTTTCTCATCACCTGAAAACATGTCTGTCCTGTGAGTACACTTTTTATTTTATAAGAATCACGTTTATAAATTATATTAAGATTAACTTTGAAACAAATGATAGCGATATTAATTTTATTTTATTACAACGACGTTTCGATGCATCATTTTCAAGTTAAAGTGATGATGCAAGATAATGATGCAGGAAGCATCGAAACGTCGTTGTAATAAAATAAAATTAATATCGCTATCATTTCAAAGTTAATTTCACAAAAGATTATATTAAGATTCAGGCTGAAATTAACATATTTTCACGAGTATATTGCGAGCACTCAGCAATGAATGAACAACTTTATTAATATTGTTGTGAATATTGATCATGAATAAAGCATACAATGAGCTAATTACGCATTCAAGTTACTTTGTCTCTGCCCGGCAAAACAAGACAAACTTTTGCTAAATTTTCATCTAAATTTCACCCAAATGGAACCAAAATTTGATCAATTTGTCCTTGGGCAATCTCCATTAGTCCAACAAATTTTCGTATTTTTACGTTTGTAGTTTTTAAATTATCATGCAGATAAACACACACTAGGCCTACACAGTAAGACGGACATATACTCGTATACAAACGTGGACGAAAGTTTAACCTCCTGGAGGTGAAATGAACTAAAACATGTGAAAAATGCCATCTCAAACTTTAAATGTTCGCTGATGAGGTAGTTTTGTACAAATGTAACATAAAACATTTCTTCCATACGAGGAAAGCGTACGCGCCAATATTATTATGGTCATGCCATATGATATGCCCATTTTTGATGCGACGGAAGCTGGATGTTCAGAGTCGTTCTTGGAACAACCAGTTCTTGGAATCAGTTGGAATGCTAGGCAAAAGCAAAGCGCCAAAGAAAAGAGACGAAAGTAGTGATTTGTATCACAGAAATCTTCGTTGATGCATTTTCTTTATAGTTCCAAACTTCAACTATTTCACATAAGTAAGAAGTTTGGCATTGTCTTCATCTTAAACTATACTGCAACTAGAAAATATCTTCGCGAATGTTTTGAAAGGAACAGACAGGCTGTTCCTATATTTCCCCTTAGAAACCTCTGCATGCAGTGTGTTTCTATATATGTATAACGAACTTGCGGGCTTTTGTGTTGATTGTAACCACCTGAAATTGAAAAATAACAACGAAGTTTGACGCTTCCAGCGCGAACGCTCTCTACATAACTAACCTCCAGACCAAGGACCTTCGCTCGAAACGTCGAAGTTCGCTCTTACTTGTCAGCTAGTTACATCATACACACTCACAAGCCTGCAAATTCTTTGCTCGCTACACCAAACAACCAGGATTTTATGTCAAGAATTAATACAAGCACACTACAAAATATAGCGAAGGACTGGTTTACACTATAAATATTTGTGTGAGTATATACAGAGACCGGTAAGGCATTTGATTTAAAATTGTGTCTTTGAAAGTTGATTACAAAGTCATGATATCTTTATCAAGAAACTTTGTTTGTTGAAACCAGCTTTCAAGATTGGGTCATGCACATCCGGCATGTCTCCAAATTTGAATCCCCCAGCTCTTCTGGGGAGTTACGTCGTTTCTGCTGTATCGCATAATATGTTGCTAAAGGAGTATACTGTACTTCTAAATACGTATAAATGCAGACTGTACTTATAAATACAATTACATATAAATACAGACTGTACTTATAAATACATTACATACCTTTTTAACCTTGACTTTATCGTAGGACATCAGCCCAAATGCGTAGGGAGCTAGTCACAATGAATGATGGAATATAATGGCGGAACGCGGTACAGTCCTAATGTCGCGCATTTTTTTAAGGTGGCTCAACACAGTTTTTTAAAAAAATGGAAAATATCCGTATTTTTGGACAATTATATACCACTTGTTGAAAAACAATGAGGGCATTACTTATGTAAAACAACATCTACAGAATTGAATTTGTTGTTATTTTTGTTTTTCTATTCATTTACATATGCTCGCTAACCTTTGCTGTTTTCTTTGAGTTTCGTGTGAAACAAACTGCGATCAAGCTAGGAAAACATTTGGACTTGCTCTTTCTATAGATGACCAGGGACGTCGCGAAGCCATCAACATTGGGGGTGGAGGGGGGTGGGGTGGGTGTCGTCATGTTTTGACCAACATTTCCTAGGATTTTGACCAAGTCGTACACATTTTTCCCGAAAATGTTGTCGACTAAAATAGGCATATTCAAAAATTTTCGACCAAGATAAGCAAGGCTTCCAATTTTTTCATCGCAAACATAACAAAAACTTTAAAATTGCGAACCATTTCATAACCTTGAGCAACTTCGACCATCTTTTATCCCGAACTTTGACCAAATCTTTCCGAGTTTTACCTTCAATTTTAAGCAAATATCAGTTCCATTTTGACCAACGTTTGAATTATTGGGAGTGTTACACTCCCCCCCCCCCCCCCTATAGCGACGTCCCTGTAGAGATGACTTGCAGCGCTATAAGAACCACACATTTAAAAACATAAATGAACAACCTCTGCATGATCCATTGATGCTGCTGACTGCATGTGGTGCTTATGTAACAACAAATACTTTAACACATAATAGCGAGCTTAAGATGCACCAAGTCTACGACGCGGACGTGACATAAAAACCGTTGGTAACGTTTGAAATTCCAGTTTTATTTTGCTTCTCTTGTGTCTCTGACTTTGTTTACTAACTGGAGGCTATAATTTTTATCCATGTAGTGAAACTGTGGGAATAGTTACAGTTTTTCTTGATGTCCACGTCATAGATTTGGTGCACTTTTAAAGGCACAGTTCAGCCTTTTGAACGATGGTTTTTAAGGCGCATTTCAGCCCTTTTAATTGAAAAAACTAACTAGAAAATCAATTAAGCATAATTCAAAATCAGTAAACTCGATGTTTTTAACAATAAAAATGTTTTAAAATGTTAAAAACATTAAGTTTGGTGATCTTGAATTATGCTTAATTGATTTTCCTAGTTAGTTTTTCCAATTAACAGGGCTGAAATGCGCTTTAAAAACCATCGTTCAAAAGGCTGAACTGTGCCTTTAAGCTCGCTAATTAATAAATACGCGCGCGTCTGGATCGTCAGCATGATAAGCTATTTTAGTTCCTTGCTGTTGTTTTGTAGATTTTGCATCTGATTATTTTACTCTGTGCGCTCTGGGTGAATTTGTAAATATTTGACAACTACTAGGTATAAGAAGTAACTGGCAGTATGCTAATAAGCTGGGTAATAATAATTGGGAGCTATGGTATATTTGGCCTTTGGAAAGTTTGGCTATATATGCATAGACATAAAAAACATAACCAAAAATGAAATAAACATATTTCTTTACTAAATGAAATTACTATTACTCTAATGATACAAATTGTATTCAATTGTAACTAGAAAATCCTCAAATCATGACAATTATGGAATGAAAAATAATAATTCACACTACTATTTGGTGTCGTTATGTTATAAGGCACGAACCAAAGAGCTAATAGATACAGTATCTATTATTTATATGGCGTATAAGCACTATATGTACCTATTCAAAAAGCTTTTTGTTCTAAGAAAATATAGAGTTAATACCAAATAACAATTAAAATGTAGTCAATTAACGATAATCCCACCAATTACACCACCTCTTCGGTGACTTGAAATGTGTAGCAATCATTTAAAGTCACTGTCACTACACTTGTAAAAATATATTTCTAATGTTCTATATTTACTGTCATTTCAACGATGGATAACAAAGAAAGGCAATATCTGATCAGAGTTTTCAATAATAATCATATCACCACTCGCGTTTGCAGCTGCTGCTGAATCACCTGTAGGTTGGCTTCGTAACACTTTCTTGGAATTATAGTCTTGTGGTATGTCGCAGTGGGTAGAGTCGACGTACTCTTTTCCAGGAAGGATGCGACACAAGAGTAGACCATCACCATAACCCAAACTGACTGCAGGGAATTCAGAAAAATAATTTCCTTTACCATAGGCTTGCCGCTTGGCGAAGCTTAACTGTAGGTTACTCTTCAGGATACTATCTATATTTTTCGTATCAGTTCCATGATAAGCAAGAATTTCCTTGTCAGGAATGCCTTGGCTCTTAAACTTCTTCTTCGTCGCGTCAAACTTGTCTTCAAGATCCTTGTTGATGACGATATCAATGGATGAAATAGTAGCTCTTTGCGGGGAAAGAGGTGGTTTGCTCGCGATGGCCATTCTTCTGAAGTGGGAGTCGGCCCAACTGTAGTACATTTGGAATGGATCTTGGATGTCTACGGTTCGTAACGGTACCATGTTCTTTACTGTAAATGTGTGCTGAATATTAAGAGTTGATGGAGATGGTGGTATAACAGTATCAGAGAAATGAATGATATACTGAGGCAGTGCTTGGTCTGGATCAAAGATCACAAATTCATCACTCTTCACAGCTGATCCTCGGGGAGCATACACAGAGTCGAATTCTTTGGATCGGAGCTTTTTCTTATTCAAACTGTAGTCAGCCTCATGGACTTCCTTCGATCTTCCAAGAATAACTTGACACAGAAGAAGCTTCCGAGAGCCTTGCGTGTAAATCTTGGAGGAATCCGTAGCAAAGTAGATTCCTTGGCCATACATACCACGTTTGGAAGGTGGAGGATTCTGATTTGGCATTTTGAATCCCTTTTTGATGATATTCCTTAAGGCATTATTAGAAGTGCCATGAAACTTTGTGTCGATGTAATCTCCGAATGCTCTGGACTTTGCTGCTTCGAATTTCTTTTCTAAAACAAGATTGGTAACTTTTTCAATTTTGGTGATTTTAGGGAACCAGTGGTGACATGGTTGAATGAACTTCAGAACTTGATCTTCGACTTTCTGGTATTCAGCTGCAGTCGCTCCTGAGCTACGGATTTTCTTCCAAGAGAATGTTGGAATGGCTTTATTCTTAATTTTTTCTTCAAGCTCTTTGATCCTTTTTTTGGCCGTTTCATGGAATTCTTGCATCTTTTTTCTGTATACACGTAAACAGTGCTCGCAATCGCCTAACTCGCAGTCTTCACCGCATGTATTTGGACAAGGATGTCCACATTTCCGCAACCTTATGCAAGGTTTGAAACCACATTTCACTTCCTTTTCACTTTGGTGACACTCTTTCTGGATTTCATGATCACAAACTCCTGTGAAGGTCACTTTGTATCTACAGTTCCAGGTTATTTCTTCGGAACATTTTTTCTTCTTTGATGAGGGATGATCACACTCTGGGAATTTGTAATCGATCATTTCTGAGCAGGTGTCGTGGCCGTGAAGAGTTTCACAAATACCTTTACACTGGTGAATTCCACACGAATTCATTTCTTTACACCGGTGTTGACACTTCATCGTTTCAATCTTGACATGGCATGGTTTCTCCGTCTTGTGTCCGCACCGTGAGAAGGTTGCAGTGACTGGTATTTTGCATTGAACATCAGATACCTTTTCAAAACACTTTTTCGCGCCTTCGTGGCCGCATGGAAGATCCACGATTTCCACAGTTCTGCACTTCAGATTAGAAATTTTCTCAGGACATCTTCGTTTTACATCATGACCACAATCTGGGAATTGATCATCAACAAGTTCTGGACAATCAGTGTGCAAGTGCCTTGGGAAACATGGTTCCTTGCAAGGATGGCTGCCACAGTTTGGGTAGGGATCACCGCAAGGCTGTTTGCAGAGGAGTGTAGGATCGGCGATTACTGCCCAAATGGTTTTGTCATCTATGGCCTTATACGTTGATGTTTCGTGTTTCGTGCACCAAAGTGGAAATTCATTACCAACACAATCTTGTTTCATCATCGAACTAATAAACTCTGCCCAACACGAATCTCTGGCACCACACAAGGTGTAATGGTTACCAACGAAGTACATACCACATTTCGCTCTCGACTGGGCCACACAGCGACGGTTCATTTTATTCAAAAACCCGATCCTGTTTTCTCCGTTGGAGCGCACCAGTGAAATAATGACGTACTCGTTTTCATCTCCTTGATACATGTCGATGGTTTGCACCTGGATGTAACCTTCCCGTTTTACTCCATCTTTGTCAATTTCTTCGAAAGATTCGGGCGCGTTGGCTTTCTCTTGTTTTATCATGTTTCGGAGAAGTTTAGTCTGTCCGAGGTAGGCTGCTAGCACTGTGATATCAGATGGACGGACACCATTGCATAGAAGATACGCAACGAGAGCTATAATACGCTCTGCTTCTTTAACATTCGAGTAAGTACGATCTTGTATTTCGGGATCATCATGACACCAGAAAAACATTGACTTCTCGATGCATTTCAATTGTTCGTTCTTCGACACCAGAGGCAGGTTATCTTCAAGATTTGGGTAGATGTCACGTAGCAGGGCTGAGAATTCAGGACGCATTCGGTTTTGCTTAGCAAGACATTTGTAAGGGAATCCAGATTCGATCAATCTTTCCATCATCGAGATATCAAACTGAAAGTTCGTGCACAATTCGTAGGTATCAACCTGTGGTCTGAGTTGTTTATGATCTCCTATTAGGATAAGGTGCTCAATGGATGAGGTCAGCGCAGCCAGGAGACTGGGTTCAAGAATTTCAGCGGCTTCCTCAACGATGACGACACTTGGACCAATATGATGAATAAGATCATGATTAATAGACGCTCCTGTGATGGTCACACCAATGATCTTTTTCTGTGACAACATTTCAACTTTGTTAGTTATTTCCAACTCTTTTCTACGTTTCTTCAAAGTCTGCAACTGCTCGATAAGATCATTCAACTCCTGATAGACACTTGTAGTTCTCTCGTTTAGAATACAGTATAAGAACTGCAG
This sequence comes from Paramuricea clavata, assembly GCA_902702795.2. Lineage (NCBI taxonomy): Eukaryota > Metazoa > Cnidaria > Anthozoa > Malacalcyonacea > Plexauridae > Paramuricea > Paramuricea clavata. Next base: position 20,607 of record CACRXK020002308.1, on the reverse strand, counting down.
CCTTTGGGTTTCATTTAGGCTCCATAGATTGTTCACGGAACGAATTTGAGAATTTACTACCATGTCCGGAGGATAGTCAGAGATATTCACTCGACTATCATCTTCGGTTCTATTTGTGGGATCAAAAAGTATAAGATCATCTGACTTGACTCCCTGTCTTGCTCCTACAGGCATTCTTGTCTCGAGTAATTGGTTTACGTAATCTTCATCACCGCTATCATCATTGCCATCACCGTCGTGAGATTCTTTCGATGTGTCTTCATCAGTTGTCTTATCGCTTTGGATTTTCAAAATGAACTGAGCTTGAAGTTTCGTCATTTTTCGTAGTTCTGTTAGATCAGGGAACCAATACCGAAACACTTTACGGAAAACGTTAATACAGTCAGTACCATCACGGTTGTTTTTTGATATCCCGGCTCGCAGAGCTATATAAAGAAATTCTTTAACCGAACCATATCCTTGTGAAACATCGTCCAACAGTCGCTTCATCCATCTTTTGTTCGCGAAGTTCCACCTACCCACTGGATAAATCATCGGTCTTATTCCCCAACTAGCTTCAACGATCAAAGACTGTATCTGTTCCTCACTCAGCTCGTCCACCAAACTCTTTTGTGTCAAATAGGAACTAGCTTCGACTTCTTTGGAAATCTTCTTAATTTTCGATTCGACGTGGGCGATTTCAGTTTTCGTGTTTTGAATTTCACCGTGTGTTGCTTTCTCATACAATATTTCAATATTTTTTAGATTACATTCTTCCAACAATGGCTCCTTCGATCTTCCTCCAATCCGAACCATGTCATCTTTCCGACAAAATCCCAACATGTGTTTCAGGAACTCGTCCAGGGCATGGTTCTTGTAGGTCAACAGTAAGATTGGTTTGTCGAGCTTCGGAGTAAGAGATAACAACAGCTGAACGATTTTAACACCGATGAATGTCTTCCCACAACCTGGTGGACCTTTAGGGAAGAAAACATATTAAAGTTTATGAGACAACACTATAGTAATAGCTTTTTTGTTTCGCTACTTTGACTATGGATAACGATAGCTTTTTCCACAAGAATACGTTTTTGGCCGGTGATCTCATCCCTTCGAGTGAGCAATTACAATAAGCATGGACAGGACTGGTCAGTACCACGTGAATCCTATAGACCAACTAGGTCTGTACAGTTGTTCATTGCAAAATTGATAGGAAAAATGTTAGGACATCTAGTAGAGTGCCATTATCACATACTGACCTTGGATAACTGCCAACTTATTCTTGAGAGCATGAATAAGGGCATTACGTTGACTTGCTTCCAAGGAGTTAACTATTTTCCAAAAGCGTTTAACATTGATTCGTCTTCTACTATTTCCCCCCGAGCCTGTTTGTTCTTCTTCACTTGAGGTGCTTGCACTAGGAGGATGGACCAAAAACGTGCCCGTGTTTGCTGGTTCGTTAATCTTTACACTTTGTTCTGTCTTCAACGAAGATTTGGAATGCAAGTTATTTTCTAGGTTGCCATCAGTGTCCATTTGTTCCACAGATTTATCAGGGAGTGCAGATTCAATGTTACTTGGATTGATATAAAAATGATTATTTATTCGTTTACCAATGTTTTTCAAGTTACAAAATTCCAGCACCGGTTTAACATTTTCCGTTTTCAAGGTTACAGTTTGTCTCAAACAACATTCAGCATTAATTGTCGAGTCACATATTTCTACAAATTCTCTAGAATCGTCAATAGAATCACCAGAATCGTCAAATTCACTAAAATCGTCAATATTATTTCCAGACGAGACGCAGTCATTCACGTTCATCTCTAGGGGGTTCTCCCTTTCACTTGCTTCTAATATATTGCTAGAATCCTTTACTTCACCAGGCTTATCTCCTTGCGTTTCTTTTGCTGTACCTGTCATTTGGGACGAGCAGATTATCGAAGTTTTAAACCTGGCGTCTTTATAGTACCCGGGACGTTCCAGCGCAGGTTTAGCGTAGATGACTTCTGCTTGAAGAGGAAAGTTTTCCATGTCGAATTCTTTGAGACTTCGTAGAACGGGACTTAGCGAGTGGTAGTAGGTCGGTGATTCTACCATAACTCCTGAACCTTTTGAAAAACGAAATTATATAAGAGCCACTGTCAATGATAACACTTGCTTATACTGGATTACTCTAGAGATTCACCTGATATTTTGCTCTTTTATTTCCCCTTCAGTTTAAAAATTTTGAAAATGTGTCTTTGTTTGTCAGCATGATAACTCGAAAACTAACGTAATTAATACGAAAATTTGCGGGGCTAATGTGCATTGTCCAATGACAAATTGGTTAACTTTGAGTTAAATGGTTAACTTTGGGTAAAAATGGGTTAAAATATCTATCTATCTATATATCTAAATAACGTAATTCCCTAACGAAGGTATGCATTTTCCAAGTGCCCCCCACAGAATAGTACCCAAATAACACTTCTGATGCTTGTGATGTTACTCTGAGTGTATATCCACACCGGGCAGGCTTGAAAAATTTGCCTGGCCACGGCGGGAATCGAACATACGACCTTTTGGATACTAGCCCAATGCTCTGCCAACACAGCAAATATCATGCAACAACCAACACAGCAAATATCATGATTATTAGATTACATTGATATCGAAGGAGCTAGACTCCGTTCCGAAATATCACATACTCGAACCGGCCTGGCCGCGTAGCTCAGTTGGCAGAGGATTGGGCTAGTATTCCAAAGGTCGTAGGTTCGATTCCCACCGTGGCCAGGCATATTTTTCAAGCCTGCCCGGTGTGGATATACACTTATAAGTAATAGCATAAAAAGAAGCGAATTAGCTATTAAAACGTCCCGCCCGATGAGGGTCGTTTAGTATAATTCCCTTGGGCGCCGCTCGATGAGGGTCATTTAGTAAAATTCCCGAGGGCCGAAGGCCCGAGGGAATTTTACTAAATGACCCGAATGACGTAAAAGCGGGTAGGATTAGAAAAAATGAATATAATGAGGTGTATTAGTTATTAATTGCCCTGCGAGAACAAAGGGAATACCTGCAATCATGATATTATCAGAGTAACATCACACAAGCATCTTATTCACTTGATACATTACACCAACACAGCAAATAACACTTCTGATGTTTGGTAGGAATCTATTGCCCATCACAGGAGTGAAAAACGCATGTATGTATGTAATGTATGTAAAACTTTATTTCAATACGCTAACTTCGACAATTATTTACAACTGGTTTCCACGAAGGGCGTATACACACAAAGAGCTAAATGTTAAATTCGTTACTATTCCCTAAAACGTTACTATTCCTTAAAATTTTATCATCTTCCTCCCAAACCTCCACCCCCTAAACAAGTATCCACCCACCCTCACGCAAAACTAACCCCCCTCCCGCCCACAATCTATATTGTCCTCCCATCATTTGGTCCTGGAGAAATTAGCTTATCATCTGCTTAAATGCAATTTCGCCATTGTTTTAAATGACGTAATTGACTCAGCCGCCTTGACATCTTGCGGGAGACTATTGCATAGAATTGCTCCACTGTATCCAAATGTTTTCTTTAGAAATTCCGTTTTCGGTTTTTTTAACGAGAGATCAGTTTCGCTATTGCGTAAATCATAAATATTCTGCGATGCATTTCTCCGAGAAAAAAGATCTTTAAGGTTTGGCGCAGTGTGGTTCCCCAAGACTTTATATATCAATACTAGCTTGTTTTGTTCTCGTCTCCTAGCCAGGGTTTCCCAGCCTAATTTGTTTAGGACTTCAGACGATCTTACATCGTAGTCAGCTCCGGTAATCACCCTTGCTGCTCGATTTTGGAATTTTTGCAATTTGTCTTGAAGTCCCAAACCACAGTTATCCCACAGGGGAGAACAGTAATCAAAATGAGGCTGAATTAATGTTTTGTAGACATCATGTAAGGTTTTGTGTGTAACATAAGGTTTTATTCTTTTAATTGCTCCTATTCCAGCGCTAATCTTATGGCATACAGAATCAATATGTTTCTCCCAACTTAATTTTTCATCTAGATTTACACCTAGACATTGAAATGTATTGGTTTGTGGGACTGGGATTTTGTTAATCTCTACGGGTCTATTTCCTATTTTATTATTTAGATTATGCGTCGATCCAATAAACATGACTTTTGTTTTTTTCCTATGATATTTTAGTTTGTTTTTGCATGCGCAAACCATTGTGCCACAATCATGCAAAAACATAAATACCTCCTTTTCTTTGTAGCAAGTTAATAATTTCGCTTATACTCTTGACATTTTCATCCAACAACTCTAGCATAATGATTTGATCTTGGTTCAATAATTCTGTATCCCTATTGGACACCGTTGCCCAAATGACGTCATCAAACGTCCGGTTGATGGACACGCACACCAAGTTACCATACATGAGTTGAGGCGAGGCTTCCCATCTTTTCACTTTCTTGGTGGGTATGAAATGAATGGCAAGGGAAAACCGACCGCTTTGAAGTTCAAAGCCAGCAAGGTGGACGTTGTAATAGACATTCATATCTCTGAGATCCAATGTGGACGCCTTGAGATCTTTTATTCCATGCTGGATTGCTGAAAAGGTTTCCGCGCGAAGTAGTCGGAAGTAGGTATCCATGTACTGCTCTGGATCGTCATAGGGAAGGCGAGTTCTCACACGCATCAGATTTTTGTCTTTTTCAACCAAATTACCAGCTAATTCGTGATCAGTTGGGATTAAAGGTAGTTCCTTCCAGGTACTTGCATTAGCGACGAACCCACTTTCTCCTGAAGAACTGAGCGATAAGAGATTATATAAAAAACTCTGTATTGAGGGGCTTGATATCTTCTCGCTGATTGCAGCAACTGTGGGCAAAAGACAACGAGTGATCGACGGAACCTGGCGAATTGCATCTTGGCAAAAAGTTCGAACGAGTTTTGCGCATAAAAATAATTTCTGTTCCTCAGAGTAGAACTGTTCATTGTCTCCATAATTGCAAGACCTGATAATCGCTGGCAGGCTGGCGTCGTTTGTTGCTTGAAATATTCTTCCTTGTGTGATGTTCTTGATGGCATCTTCCAAAAGAGTCTTGTAATGTGTTCCATTATGTAAAATACCCTTCAGTAAATTTAAGAGGAGCTCAATATAGACCATGCTGGTTAATTCTTCATCTGTAAACCATGAAGAATGAAAGATAAATTAATTCAAATTGGATGTTGGCGGTTTGGTGCGTCTGTGTTTTACATTTGCAACAGTGGTTTGGGGTCCTGCAAAATGCTGTTGTCTTATTACTGTGTATTTTTCCGCAGGTGCTTCGCCTTTATCAGGCTATCAATGCGCGCACAATATGTACTATTTAAAACACGAGTAGGAGTGTTTTATCAGATGATAAAACACGACAACGAGTGTTTTGAATAGCTTAAAATACGACTACAAAAGAATACTAATTAGGATGGACCATTATATAATCATACTAATTAGGATGAACAATTATATAAAGAATACTAATGAAGATGAGTTTTATCAGATATAAAGTCACTCCACATGATATATTATGACTGACATGATTTGCCACAATGTTTACGAATTATTAATGAGCATTTTAAATAGTACATAACTGAAGAAGAGCCTGTTGAGGAGGCAGCCTCAGTTGCATGTAAGAACAGTTCTTTCAAAAAAGCAGATTTTCTTTTGGGACTCCAGTGCCTGTTTATTATGATTATTTTTATTTAGATACAAAATTCAGATGACCATTGTCATTTGTCCTTAAACTCTTACACAAAGTTTGGTGTTAGGTTACAATACTTAAGCCTGGCTTACACTAGGCCAAAAAAAAAATATGTGGGTTTCCGGTTTCCCGACCCTACCTAGCTTTTGGACGTCGAAATCCCGACCCTAAACTTTTTTATTGGATCATGCTTGTAAGTGTTTCCACTTAGAGGAAAAAGTTTGTGGAAAATTGAAATTTGAGGCAATATTAGGAAAATTTATCTTTGGAAGTGGAAGCACTGACTAAACAAAATGGCGTCCGCTTGTTCGGAAAATTAAAAAAAAAGTTTAAAAAAAAAAGTTAAAACCGACCTACCCTACCTAAGTTTTTATACGAAGAAACCGGAAACCCACATATTTTTTTTTTGGCCCTATCAAAGTTTCTGTGATCACACTTCACAGTAGGAATTTAGCATGGGTAATTTCTAACTTTTGAAGGAAATGTTTGAGGGAACTGACTTAGTGTTAAACAGTGAATCAGTTCCCTTCTTACAAATCCTTCAAAACTTAGAATTTACCAATGCAAAATTACCACTGTGACCACAGAAACTTTGATAGTGTAAACCAGACTCTAGTGCGTCGTTTTTATATAATATATATAACATGCTAGATATGCATGCAGATAGAGAAATAGACGAATAGATATCGAGATTACGAACCTGCTGTTTTTTTAAATACTGGTGACCCAAGAAACCTCCACAATGCAGTACATGGTAATACTTGCACAAGTACGTTCTTCATTTGAACACCATCCAAATCCTTAGTTAGCTTTCTCATATACTCAGTTAATTCCTTGCATGTTCGCGGTGAATATTGAGATACACGTACTTTCCTTGCCATAGGTCTTGTCTTGTCTCGATCTCCTAAGACGAATTCCAACATATCACCCACCGTCACAGGTAGAACATATTCAGATATATAATTAGGATACATAAACACATCTTTTGATTTGCAATACCCTTCTGGCAATTCCGCCATTGGTTTTATAAACCAAGCTTTCGGAGTTTTGATTGGGCATAATCTTCCTTTGAACCATGGTGTGTCCTTCTCATTGCCTTTGGCCCGCTTCAGACCTAAGGTCGGTGGTCCCTTTTTCTTTTTTTTTGGACTGTCTGTCTCGTGTCCGTTGTCCGGGTGCTTTCTTTTCATTTTCTTAAGAATCACCTTTATGACAATATTCAGGCTGAAATTAACAAAAAACTACAAATATACTTAGATACATATGGCCCTTTTAAAAAACATCTTGCTGTGGCAAATAATGGAAACTATGAGTATGAAGGATTAAAAGATTAACTAGTTTATCAGTAGTATGGATGAATCACGCTCCTCTAGTCTCTCTTAGATACAAATACTTTGTAGTTAATTGGTAGTTTACTCTAAATTGGTTAAATTTCCCACTAACTGTAGTTAACTTTATCTACCTTTTTATATAACGGCCCCTGTACAAGACATTAGCAAAACACAGATGTGTTGGCTCACATTAAGCGTATTGCGGTGGCTACATTGACAACTAAACATAACATGCGTCTGGAAGATGAAAAAATGCCATCTACAGACTTTAAACGTTCCCTTAAGAAGCAGTTATATTCGTACAAGCCACATCAAGAAATATTCGCATTTTTTGTTGTGGCGGAAGCCGGAAGCTGATTGTCCAGAGTCGTTCTCAGAAAAACCAGTTCTTGGAAAGGTAAAATGAAAGCGCCAAAAAGACGAGGAGAAATAGCTTCACTCTTCTGTTTTTGAGAACTAAATTTTTGTATTACCGAAATTTTTGGAGATGCATTTTCTGTAAACTATACCGTAGTTCCAAAAACTTGCACAAGTACGGTTGGTATTAGTCTCCCTCGCGGCCGCTAGTTGTGACGTTTCTCCCCCACTAGGTCGGTATTGGACACAACGGCTGTTAGTAAACTAAAGTCACTAAAATTTAAGGCGTTGAAACATCTTTGCGAATGTTTTAAAAGGAACAGACTCAGGCTTTTCTCAAGTATGAGTCGATCAGAGCATGGCGGTCAAACATGAGCAAGAGTTGCATCTTTGCCTTGAATTGTTTTAAATCCATACCTTATTTAAACTTGCTTACAACATCAGCAAGACCATAGTCCATATCGCTAAGAAACCTGCCATCAAGAAATCACTTACGGAATAACGCTGTTTATAACGCTGGAGGGGATCCTTCCGCCATGCATTTTTCTTTCCGATTGAATATGATACGACTGATGAGTGCCCGTGGAACTTTCAGGAAGTGAGGTCATTATCCTAGCAGAGTTGGAAGGGGATTTATATGTAGCAGTAGTCCTGTTTTCTTCCATATAAACACAGAGAAGTGTAAAGATAATTTCGGTGTTTAAGTTGGTTAACAGCAACTTGGTGATACTGCTCCTTTTCAAAATATTCTCACGCTTATATTGCCTTGGTAAAATTAATAAATTTACATGTACTGAAAAACAGCGGGGGATGAGCCAAATCGCTTCTGGACTCTGACACAACTTCCTGTCTATTTCCAAGAACGGCAGATTCCACGTAAATGACGAAATGCGTACCTGTCTGGTTTTAAATTTCAAAATAGCCGGCTAGTCGGCAGAGTCTTAAAATTTTGACATTGACTAAGAAAGAATTCAGGAAAGAATTTAAAAAGGACTCCCCACTATAACATTTCTTCCGATTGTTTCCTCTTGGTCTCCTGCAGTTCAGGTAAGTGATATCTTAAGAAATACTCATATACATTTAAAAACTTTACTTATTGTTGAACATCAGTTGCATATTTGTCACTCCCGACACTCCACAGAAAAACGTAATTTTTGTACTCACCTGTAAAAGATTGAAACCACTTGGCGAAGAGCCGCGAAGGCTTTTTTGCGAGGAACTTCTTTGAAATAATTTTCTTTGGCAGTTTATGTATGCATGCCTAACTTTATTAATGAAACATTATATTTTTAAAATATGCATGCATATGTAGCCACCACTGCAGGTATTTTTTCCAGAAGAATCGCAAGACATTCATTATTCAGTATGTTTCCTGCTGAAGGGGAATAAATTAGTGAGCTATGAACTATAATGGATAGCTGATCAGTTTTTAATTGTTCTCATAGATCTACAGTGTTTGCACGTTTGGGTATAGATCGAGAGTCGCGCAAATTGTTACGGATCTGAAAACAAGGTTTTTGACAAGCCAATATCATGATGTGTTCGCACTGCTTGTTTAATTCCAGTTGTTGTGACAAGTCTGGAACAAGTTGTTAGCACCTTGTTACAAGGTTGATGACGGTAACAAAGCGAGCTCAACCAAGCGATGTTTTTGACAACACGAACGTTGCCCGGAAGCAAATTTGACGTTATCAACCAACCAACATTCTTGACTCAGTCTTTTAACGTTGCTCATGCCGTTCCTGTTGTCAGTTTACACGAGCAAATTTTATTTGACAAATTTCTTTTGAACATGAATTTGACAAACAAACTGCGGTTTGCGGTTCGTAGTTGAAGGAAGCAAAATATCTTTGACATATGAAATTTGTCAAATAAAATTTGCTCGTGTAAACGGGGCTTTAAGCTCACTAATAACTTGTTACATGCAGACGATATCAGACTTGTTGGAACAACTTGTTGCGAGTTTGTTAGCCTCATCAACTTTGTTGCAAGACGATAACAACCTGTTCCAGACTTAATAAGTTATTTGTATAATAAGTTCTTTATAAGTTCTTTGTAAGTTCTGTTCCAGACTTGTCAACAACTGGGAATAAGCAGTGCTAACACATCTTGTTGACAAGCTGTCAGTTGTAATAACTGTAAAACGTTATTTATAACTGAACCGTACACTTGGTACTGTAATGTTATATGCTCGCCATTACATGCTGTTTCCTTTCCTGTCCCCGTGGGGGTGGGGTCTAACCAGTGAACTCCGTGTCTTTTATCTGGAATGATAACATGCGAGAGAAACGTGAAGCCATTGCCAACGCCACTTCACAGAATAGGAAGTAACAGCAGAAGCGTAACTCAAGCAAATATTTGTCCGCGTTTTTACAAGCGATTCGTCATCAATCACGCCATCCTGGCTAGTACAACCGGCACTTTGTACCTACCAAAACTTGATAAAAACTTCCGGTTGTACTAGCCAGGATGACGTGGATTGGCGTGAGCGAGTTAACATTTTCGTGGACGTAATAAGGGGATGGCGTATAAGGGGACTGAAACTGACGTACTATATGGCGTGGAGAGCTGACGCCACTGCTCACGCGTTGCTCACGCGAGGCTTCACTTTTTAACTACCAAATGACTGAATGTTATCGTTCCAGGTAAATAGATTGAGTTCACTGGGTTTAACCACAGATGATAGATAATACCAGATGAATCACTGTGTACCTATCCCTATGATTTTCGTGTCCGCGATTTTCGCGAGGCTATCACGCCAGATGACGCGTGCGATACTTACTGCCAAAATGGCGCTTACTGCCAAAATGCGTGATTGCTCACGTTTCATGGCGTGGATTATACTTACTGCCAAAATGGCGGCCAACGCGTGCTCATAAAAAATCGCGGACACAATTTTGGCTGAGTGATTCATCTGGTATTATCTATCATCTGTGTTCCAGGTAAATAGATTGAGTTCACTGGGTCTAACCAGGTCGTCATCAAGCTGTAAGATTTTATGCATGTAAAAGCATTCTTCTCAAATGCAAACTTCTGTTTATCCCAATAGTGGGAGACAAAAGCCAATGAGTTCACAGAAGAAGAGGCGAAAAACTGTCGGTCTGAAGCCAAAAGAACGTGCGCAATGGCACAAAGGAACATTATGTCAGATCCGAAATGAGAGACCAATATTCATTAAACCCTTGAGTGACTTACCAGAAGGATATAACAGAAATAAGGATGTAAAGATGTATTCTGACAACATATCTAAGTATGTCCTACCCTTGAAAGGCGGAGATTCCGTGGAGTTTGTCCTCGGTGACAGAGACAAGGAAAAACCAATGGCGAGAAAAGTAAAGGTGATCCAGTATTCACAGCGCACAACCCAAGAACTGCTGGACTACATTAAGAAGTTGACTGACGATTTGAAATCAGCTGATTGTAAGAATGTGCTTATGGAAACGTTGTCCAGTACAGTCATGTGGAGTTTTCTTGGATCTCCTACTTTTGCAAAAGATGGAGGTTTGTAATATTTCTAAGTATACAAAACCTGAGATATATTAAACCAATTTGTTTATTAGCCAGCTAGACTATGAATATTGCTTTGCTGTTTGTCTTTATTGTACTATACAGTACTGTTTTTATTGGAGGGCTGTCAAAATGCTACCCAAGCCCCCTCCCTCACCGGGTGCTACGGTTCTGCTACAGCTACAAAGGTTATTCTTCAGTCAAAACGTATTTTGCTATTCATTTTTTTACACAGACGATTCTGGAAGTGTATGTTATGTTGAAGAGTTTCTCGAGTTGCTCAAGTTAATTTTACGTGTTGGCAAAGCTTCCAAAAAGCTTTTGGAGGAAATGGTGAAGACGGTGGCACAGGGAATGCTGTTTAAAGCATCAAATAATGAAAGTCTACCAATGATGATAAAATCAAGCAGTTATGTTGCTGAACATGATATATTTTACTTCCAAGATACAAAGACCTATTTATCCACTGAGCTTATTCGGAGTTTTTGTTATGAAGTTGTTCGCCAAGTCTCGTCAGTGTCTCGCTGTCTCTTGCCTACAGTTAGTGCTATCAATGATACTATACAAAGCCAATCCACGCAGAATTTTTTATTTGAATTCCTATCTCTTGCCCTATCTGGAGAAAACGCCATGATTGGTGATGAAGGTTTTTATTCATTTATTTTTTATTCATTTGACATTTTTATTCATTTGGTCGATCCTGTCCTGTTGAGTATACCTTCATCTACGTGTATATTCTTAAATTTACAGTGCGTCTACAGTAAGTGGGGGCACTTAGAGAACACTAACCAATCACATTGCAGAACAAAAATTGAAAAAATCAACAAACGGCGCATCAGCCAATCAGCATTAGGCCAAAAACAATTTGACCAAATTAACGAATGTCAAACGGTGAAAATAGACTTGTAAAAGTAAACACTGCAGTTAATGGCTTCCTGAATCTTTCTTTTGATTGGACGAGCTTTAGTTTGATTAGATTTTTCTTTTTGTTCTGCAATGCGATTGGTTAGTCTTCTCTAAGTGGCCCCACTTACAGTAGACGCACTGTAACACCTATGTGTTCATGTATAAAAGGTTGTATAGTTTTACAAAACACACAACAAACATAACAGTATGCAGTGCTTTCGAGTAACATTCCCGTAGTAAGGTTTTATATGTTTAATGTTTTTAGGCGTCTGGCAGGAGCTACCATTTATTCCGACTGAAAATGAGTTGGCTGGTAATTTGGTCGAAGCGGACAAACATCTTTCTCCAGTGAAGAATTCCTACCTGGATCCAGAGTCTTACATGGACACATACTTCAGACTGCTCCGAGCAGAGACATTTTCCGCTATCCAACATGGAATAAAAGACCTCAAAGCATGCGAACTGGATGTGAGAGATATGAACGTGTATCATAATGTGCATCTAGCTGGCTTTGAGATCCAAAATGGCCGATTCTCTCTCGCACTTCACTTCACGCCAGCTAGACTGGTCAAGAATTGGAAAGCTTCGCCTCAACTCATGTTCGGGAATTTGGTGTGTGTATCGCTAAACCGGAAGTTTGACGACGTCATTTGGGCTGTGGTGTCCAATAGGGATGAAGATATTTTGAACAAACATCAGATCATTATGCTGGAGTTGATAGATGAGAACACCAAGAAAATGAGCGAGATTATAAGTTCTCTACAAGCTCATGCAGGTAATTGTTTTTAACTAACACTTAGCATACCAATAGTGCCATCCAGATCTAGTTACTCATTGTCCTGACTTGCATTAACATTCACACAAAGAGCTTATTGGTAAATTTGGTAGTATACACAGACAAATTAGTGTTTCGACTGACCCAGATAGTTTTCTCACTTCAATTCTTGTTTTTGAAAACAGGTTCGGCAGTCATGGTAGAATCACCGACTTATTATCACTCCCTCAGTCCTGTCCTACGAAGTTTAAAAGAATTCGACATGGAAAATTTCCCCCTTAAAGCAGAAATCATTCAAGCCAGTCGTACACCACATCTTCCAGATTACCTACAGCAGACTGTGACAGTGAACACAAGTCCTATTTACAAAGACGATCCGTCAACAAAAAGCTTTTGGCACTTGTGGAACTCCCCCAATGATATATCTAATGGAGAAATGGACTTTCAACGGTTTCTGGAAGTATTTAACATACATTCTAGTACATCCCTGGAAGCAAGTCAATGTGGAGCATTGAAACAGGCTCTTATGAATAGGTTGGCTATTATACAAGGTAGGAACGATAATTTTGCCAATCATAGAGAGCTCAAGCAATCGACGTTAAGCTATCACTTTCTCTAATGTGGGATGAAACCTCAGAATCGACGGGTTGGTTAGGCACTGTAGTCTCGCATCCAACATCTTCTGCAGTGTCTTCTAATCGTTCTCTTAGTGTTGTACATGTACGCCTTTCTTTTGAAAACTGACTATAATCTCTTTATGACATTTAAAGTGATTAATGGCTTGCTTCCAGAATACGTAACACAACTATTTCACACTTGTGAAAACAGTGGTTACGTACTGCGCAGTAGTAATTTAAGCTGTCTCAACCTAAACCAAAAACGAATTTCTTGAAAAATAGCTTTTCGTACAGAGGAGCAGCGTATTGGAACAACATCCCAATAAACTTGTTGAAAACCCTAAGAGAGTCAACAAGTTTAAAATCTGTCCATCATCTATTAAATAATCACATCTTGTAAATAAGTAAATAAGTACAGTAATTTTGTTTAGTTTATTAGTAATAAGTTTATCCTTCTTTTATAATGTATGTATTTTCAGCACGGCCCTTTGAAAATCACCTATGTGAAAGGTTACCGTGTTTAAAGATCAATAATAATAATAATAATAATAATCATAATAATAATGTTATCTTTCCTAAAGGTCCACCAGGTTGTGGGAAGACATTCATCGGAGTGAAAATCGTTCAGCTGTTGTTATCTCTTAGTCCGAAGCTCGACAAACCCATCTTACTGTTGACCTACAAGAACCACGCCCTTGACGAGTTCCTAAAACACATGTTGGAATTTTGTCAAAAAGATGATCTAGTTAGAATTGGAAGCAGGTCGAAGGAGCCGAAGTTGGAAGAATGTAATCTTCAGTCAATCATGAGATCGCTGATGAGGGACAAGAGTTACAGCAAAGCAATGTTTATCGAGATTCAAGAAACGAAAAATGAAATTGATGAAGTGGCAACACAAATCAAAGAGTTGTCCTCCCAAGTGGATACAAGCTGTCACTTGACGAAGAAAAGTCTCATTGGTGAGCTCAGCGAAGAGCAGTTGCGTTCACTTCTCGTTGACGCCGACTGGAAGAAAAGCGGACGCCTAATATACCGAGTGAATACTAAAACATTTGCGGATAGATCTTGGGTTGAAGCATTGGTAGTCGCTAGTGCACAAAATTTTGGCTCTGTTAAAAATATCTTGGAAACAGGAGTGGCCCAAAACGACGAAAACGCCGCTCATTGCGTTAAAATGTTCGACAAAGCGTTTCAAGTGTGGTTACCAGACAGGCAAGATCTTCGACACGTGAAAGAATTTCAAGCCGAGTTTGTTCTTCATGTTCGCAGCGAGAGTAAGCAAAGAGGAGGATCTTCAAACATGCCTGTTGATGGTGATGACCAAGATAGCGGTGATGAAGAACACGTCAAAGAATTACTTGAAACAAGAATGGTTCCTGGCTTCAAGCAAGGCGAGAGATCAAAAGATGGTTTGGTTCTTTTTCAATCCGTCAAGAACAACAGCAGCCAAGATGTTCTGATCGACATTTCCGACTACCCTAACAACATGGAAGTTGGTCCGCAAATTCGTTCCGTGAAGAATCTATGGGACCTAAACAAGATTGAGAGATTGCAATTTCTTTATTGTATTCTCAAAGAGAAGACATCCAGCACGTCGGAAGAGTTTGACGAACTTATTGAAAAGCTTAAGAGTCTGAAGAATCGAAAAGAGGAATTGGAAATGAATAAGAAAGTTGAAATGCTGTCACAGAAAAAGATCATTGGTGTGACCATCACAGGAGCGTCTATTAATCATGATCTTATTCATCATATTGGTCCAAGTGTCGTGATTGTTGAGGAAGCTGCTGAAATTCTTGAACCCGGTCTCCTAGCTGCGCTGACGCCATCTATTGAGCATCTCATTCTGATTGGTGACCACAAACAACTCAGACCACAAGTTGATACCTACGAATTGTGCAAGAACTATAAGTTTGATAAGTCTATGATGGAGAGATTGATCGACGCTGAATTCCCGTACAAAACCTTGACCAAGCAAAACCGAATGCGTCCTGAATTTTCAGCTCTACTACAAGATATTTACCCAGACCTGGAAGATAATTTGGAGCTAGTGTCTCAGAACGCACCTTTGAAATGTATCGGGAAGTCAATGTTTTTTTGGTCACATGGATACCCCGAGAAACACGATCGCACCTATACGAATGAAAAAGAAGCAGAGCGCATCATAGCTCTGGTTTTGTATCTTCTATGGAATGCCTGTCGTCCGTCTGAGATCACAGTGCTATCAGCCTACCTCGGACAGACTAAACTTCTTAGAAACAAGTTGAAGCAAGCTAAGACCAAACATCCGGAATTATTCCAAGAAACTGCCACTGACGAAGACAAAGATGAGGGGAATGGCGTGAAAGAAGGATTCATCGAAGTTCAAACCATCGACATGTACCAAGGTGATGAAAACAAATACGTCCTTGTCTCACTCGTGCGCTCTAACAACGAAAATAAAATTGGTTTCTTGAACCAGATGAACCGTCGTTGCGTGGCACAGTCGAGGGCCAAGTGTGGTATGTATTTCATTGGAAACCACAATGTCCTAAGAGATGCAAGAAATTCTCCCTGGTACAGGATGATAAATTCAATGATCGGACAAGAATGTGCTGGATATGCCATCCCTCTTCAATGCACCAAACATGCCACGTCGAGATACGAAGCCATTGATGCAGACAAAGTGAAAGGAGTCATGACTGATCCTAAACAGCTGTGCAATGAGAGATGTGGTGACCTGTATCCTTGTGGTAGACACAGCTGCAAGAGATCTTGTTTACCTCGACACCATCACGCAGTTTGTGTTGAAATTGTTGATGATATATTCCCTGGCTGTGGCCATCCTGTTAAACGTAAATGCTCTACACCTCTTTCCCAACTGCGCTGTAAGATAGAAGTAAGAGTTCGTCTGGGGTGTGGGCATGAAACAATGAAGGAATGTCATCAACGAACATGTGATATTCGTTGTGATGAAAAAGTCACTGCGGTTTTTCCAGCATGCCGCCATCAAACCGAAAAGAAATGTTACGTGAGAATTGAGGATATATCATGCACCCACCCCTGTGAGGAAATGAATTCATGTGGTTTACATCGCTGTGTTAATCAGTGTGGAAAGCCTCATGGCCATGACAGCTGCCCCAAAATGATCGACTACAGATTCCCTGGTTGCAACCATCCTTCACCCAAAAAGAGAAGATGTTCTGAACCAATCACTTGGAAGTGCACTGCCACCGTGTACTTAAAGGGATCCTGTGGTCATCCAATCCAGAAGCAATGTTATCAGAAAGATAATGAAGTAAAATGCCCCTTTAAACCGTGTGGAAGAAAGCGAAAATGCGGTCATCCTTGTACAAATGCGTGCGGAGACGACTGCGAGAAGGGTGATTGCAAGAATTGTCATGATATCCACAAAGAAAAGATGAAGAAATTCCACGAAGATGCAAAGAAGAGAGTCAAAGATCTCGAAGATAAGATCAGCAAGAAAGCAGTGCCTACATTTTCAGTTGATCCAATGTCCCGCTCTGGTCCAACGGCTGCAGAATATCAGATGGTTAACGATTTGGTGGTGAAATTCGTACTACCAATGCACAACTGGTTCCCTAAAGTCACCAGGATTGAAAAAGTTACTAATCTTGTTTTGGAAAAGAAATTTGAAGAAGCAAAATCCAGAGCATTTGGGGATTACATCGACACAAAGTTCCATGGTACAGATGATAACGGCGTGAGGGGTATCACAAAAGATGGTTTCAGAATGCCAGATCAGAATCCTCCACCTACCAAACGCGGTATGTATGGCCAAGGAATCTACTTCGCTACAGATTCTTCCAAGAGCGCACAAAAGATCTACACCAAAGGTTCCCAGAAACTTCTCCTCTGTCAAGTTATTCTTGGAAAATCGAAGACAGTTCAACAGGCTGACTACAATTTGAACAAGCAGAAGTTGAGATCTCATGGATACGATTCCGTGTATGCTCCTCGAGGAACAGCTGTGAAGAATGATGAGTTCGTGATCTTTGATCCAGATCAAGCACTTCCTCAATATATCATTCATTTCTCCGATACCAACACCGTTCTACCACCTCCTCCATCAGCCTACACCCCCCAGTCTATTACTGTAAAGAAGATGCAAGCATCAAGAACGGTCAATTTTCAAGATCCGTTTCAAATGTACTACACTTTCGCCGAGTGCCATTTTAGAAGAATGGCAGCTAAGGGTAATCCACCTCTTACCCCGCAACAAGCTACGATTTCCTCCATTGATATTGTCATCAATAGGGATCTTGAGAAGAAATACGAAGCAACCAAAAGAAAATTCCAAAGCCAGGGCATTCCTGACCGAGAAATTCTTGCTTATCATGGAACCAACAAAGTCAATATACCAAATATCCTGAAAACCAACTTGCAGTTGAGATACGCCCAAAGACAAGCCTATGGTAAAGGAAACTATTTCTCTGAATTCCCTGCAGTCAGTTTGGGTTATGGCGATGGTCTGCTCCTGTGTCGCATTCTACCTGGAAACGAATTCCTAGATTCAAGCCGTCATGATATACCCCATGGTTACAATTCAAAAAAAGTATTAAGAATGGCACCTATGGGCGCAGCTGCCAACGCGAGTGGTGAAATGATCATTATTGAAAACTCTGATCAGATCTTGCCTTACTTTGTTATCCATCGTCAATGAACTTTATAGTCCTTTTTGTTTCACCGTCATTAGTCTACAATTACCCAGACATAATTGTTGTCTTTAAAACATTATTGAATTTGAGATGAACCTTGCTGGAGCGATGATGATACTTAATCAACTGTTTACAAAAACCTAATAATCTTATAATACAACGTCATAGTATGATTTTTTACAAATACCCGCTTATTTTACGTTATTGCGACCGGTCAGTTATGGACGTTATGGAAATTATAACTCAATGGACTGGGAAACCGATTCTGCAGTAACGAGACGAGTTCGTGCAGTTATTGTGATGTTATTTGTTGTGAAAGGCGGCCCGAAATATCGCTACATCGCTGTACTGATTACTGGTTTATAAAACATTTTAATGAAAGAACACCCTGTCTTATTGTAAGGTTTTAATTAAAGGGTTTTCGTTTTTGGTAATAATTTTTAGTTTAAAGATGCGTAATATATTTACAGGGTGCATATACATTATGAATATTGACAGTTTTAAGAAAGTTTGGAGTGGTTTGAGGCACTTTGCATTTTACCAATGCGCGGTAAAGAAAATAAGAAATTATAAATTCTGAATAATAATTTTGCATGCCAATATGATTTAATTATAAATTCACTTAGGAGAGGTTTAACCAATCAGAGTGATTGTTTTGTAATACCACCAATCAGAAGTTTGTATTTGAATGTTTCATATTTAGGGCGTGTTCTAGCTATGCCAATATTACGCCGTTGAGTCGTAGTTTAACGAAGTCTCGCCAGGTGTTTTGTGAAGATACGACGTTTAAATACAGCAAAGAAGCACAAAATCCGAAGTTTAATAAAGACATGATTAAGGTATGTTCTATCAATTTGATAATTTACTGAATAATTAGTTTTTAATTCAGACTTTGAGAACTATCAATCGACATTTTCAAACGCAAAGTGTGGTGACAAAATATAAATATTCAGAGCACTGCAAGTCATCAAAAAGAGATAAAGGTTTTAAATATTCATCGGGTACGAATCTTAACTCAAATTCCTTTTGTTTCTGTTGAGAAAACAATGGCTTGTAGCGAAAATATATAAATATTGTGCGCGCCAATGTGTGTTGCTGTAAAATGTCAGACAGGCTGTTTCTTTTGAAATGGGCTATTCCATTTAATATCCGTACCCCCCCTGTCGAGGATACATGTTTTTCATAGTTATACCCCTGAAGAATTCCAAGCTCAAAATCCTTTACCCCTGAAGAATTCCAAGCTCAAAACACTCTACCCCTGAAGAATTCCAAACTCAAAACACTTTACCCCTGAAGAATTCCAAACTCTGAAAAATTTCGATCTCAAACCTCTTTACCCCTGAAGAATTCCAAGCTCGAATCCGTTACCCCTGAAGAATTCCAAACTCAAAACACTTTACCCCTGAAGAATTCCAAGCTCAAAATCCTTTACCCCTGAAGAATTCCAAACTCAAAACACTTTACCCCTGAAGAATTCCAAACTCCGAAAAATTTCAATCTCAAACCTCTTTACCCCTGAAGAATTCCAAGCTCGAATCCTTTACCCCTGAAGAATTCCAAACTCAAAACACTTTACCCCTGAAGAATTCCAAGCTCAAAACACTTTACCCCCCTGAAGAATTCCAAGCTCAAAATCCTTTACCCCTGAAGAATTCCAAGCTCAAAATCCTTTACCCCTGAGGAATTCCAAACTCAAAACACTTTACCCCTGAAGAATTCCAAACTCAAAACACATTACCCCTGAAGAATTCCAAACTCAAAACACTTTACCCCTGAAGAATTCCAAGCTCAAAATCCTTTACCCCTGAGGAATTCCAAACTCAAAACACTTTACCCCTGAAGAATTCCAAACTCAAAACACGTTACCCTGAAGAATTCCAAGCTCAAAACACCCTACCCCTGAAAAATTCCAAGCTCAAAACACCCTACCCCTGAAGAATTCCAAGCTCAAAGCACTTTACCCCTGAAGAATTCCAAGCTGAAAACACTTTACCCCTGAAGAATTCCAAGCTCAAAACACTGTACCCCTGAAGAATTCCAAGCTCAAAACACCCTACCCCTGAAAAATTCCAAGCTCAAAACACCCTACCCCTGAAGAATTCCAAGCTCAAAACACTTTACCCCTGAAGAATTCCAAGCTCAAAACACTGTACCCCTGAAGAATTCCAAACTCAAACTCCTTTACCCCTGAAGATTTCCAAATTCAAAACACTGTACCCCTGAAGAATTCCAAACTCAAAATCATTTACCCCTGAAGAATTCCAAGCTCAAAACACTGTACCCCTGAAGAATTCCAAACTCAAAATCCTTTACCCCTTAAGAATTCCAAACTCAAAACACTGTAACCCTGAAGAATTCCAAACTCAAAATCCTTTACCCCTGAAGAATTCCAAGCTCAAAACACTGTACCCCTGAAGAATTCCAAACTCAAAATCCTTTACCCCTGAAGAATTCCAAGCTCAAAACACTGTACCCCTGAAGAATTCCAAACTCAAAATCTTTTACCCCTTAAGAATTCCAAGCTCAACACACTGTACCCCCGAAGAATTCCAAACTCAAAATCCTTTACCCCTGAAGAATTCCAAGCTCAAAACACTGTACCCCTGAAGAATTCCAAACTCAAACTCCTTTACCCCTGAAGAATTCCAAATTCAAAACACTGTACCCCTGAAGAATTCCAAACTCAAAATCATTTACCCCTGAAGAATTCCAAGCTCAAAACACTGTACCCCTGAAGAATTCCAAACTCAAAACTACCTGTACC
>CACRXK020002307.1:0-34008 GCA_902702795.2 Paramuricea clavata | reverse complement strand
CCCCCCCCCCCCCCCCCAAGGTCAACACTCTGACTGGGCCGCCAGATTGAAACTAAAATTATCTAACTGGCCAAGCAACACTTTTGCAACTTATTGAACTTGACATAAAGACTAAATTTAGGCGACGCTCTGATATCTTTAACGTTCACAAAATATACATTCCACAACTATATAGCAGTTATAATGGTGATAAACCTCAGCAAAAGTTGGTAATCTAGACTTATAAGCTGATTTGGCAGGGAGAAAATTTGTTGGGTATCTAAATAAAAAAAAACTATATAGATGCACCCCTTACACACGTTTGCTGCTTAAGCCTACAGACCCGACTAGCCCTAAACACTAAAGTCAGCATAATATGAAATTCGAGACGTCTGCATTCAAATGATATACAATACTTTCGAATATCGCAAACAGAAATTTTATGATCGCAAATCTCTGGTGTTTTATCAAGTTCAATTAAAACGAAAAGCTCTATCTCTCCAAACCAGAAAGTATCCGAACCTAATCCGTTCAATTAGCATCATAGTTAAATATTTCTAGGGTATGCTCAAACGGAAAGTGCTCTGACACAAACCGGAACTACAAATGTATCAAAATAAAACCAGCATAAATACATGCGGAAATTATATATACATTGAAGGCAAACTGTTTGATAATTGCAGTATATTTATGGTATATACCATACATATCTAAATCGCTTATTCCTTGGACATTATTAATCGTGCATGCTTTGCGATAAATGGATTTTAGTTTAATATTGGCCACGCAATAGTACTACTATATACACATACGTCTGTAATAATCCTCAACATTTATCCTCTCGAATTGATATTCATGCTAAAGAAATGGATGTTCCAACTTATCACTCAAATGGTTAACCTACAATACTTATAATAATTATTAACCTACAATGGTTAACTTACAATATAAACCTATATTTAATGTATATCATTATATATATACAATGTACAATCTACAATGTACTAACAATAAAATCACACTGCCCTTACCGTAGCAAAGCATTAGAGTGACCAATATACGAACTTGGAGCATTTTTCATAGATGTCGTGTAAGATGCTCGAGTGTATTAAGAGTACTTGATAACAACCGCCGCGAATCTCTTTAGCATTAAGATTGCTTGTGCCAGTTGAACAAATGTAATATATTTATCCGCAGGAAGTCGAGAGGCCTTGGGAACGAGGATTGGTATATATTACTCAACCTCTTACCCAGGCTCTTTCTGAAGCGTGCTAGATCTGAATGCATTAGATATAGTGTTGCTAAGATCGTGAAATTCTTGGAAGCAATTGGGGTTTTCTGAGATCATTATTTTCCATTCCATTCGTCCATTTTCACTCGCCCCATATGAACATGTAAATTAAGTGGGGATGTGCGTTAACCATCCTTACTTGCAGTTGAGAGCCAAAATGAATTACGAAGCTAGGACGCAGCTCAACATGAATGCTTTCTAAGGGCGCCTCTGGCATCCACCTTACGACTGGTGTCTGATCACGGAGCACAGCAACGGTGGAAGGGTTAACACGAGTACCTGGAGAAAACCTACAACCTTCGGTAGAGCGTTGACTGACTCTTTTCACACGAATGTGAGGAGTCATGGGAATGGACCCGCGATTTCAGAGGTGCATGAAAGCGCTTGCTCTGACGATTGCGCCACCGAAGCTCCTTATCGAATCATGGAAATTTCTGCCATCGCGAAATCATGGAAATTTCTGCAAAGCACGGTATAGAATAACGCTCAACAGAAAATTGAAAATAATTATTTTTCCACATGCTTTGTCTTCCAGATAATCATGCATGTTTTGAGATTGCGCTCATGCTTCCTATCCAACTTGGATAGGAAGCATGAGCGCAATCTCACTAATCCAAGGGTCAAGACGGAGGAGCCTCTGATAATCATGGGCTAGTATTCCAAAGGTCGTAGGTTCGATTCCCACCTTGGACAGGCATATTTTTCAAGCTTGCCCGGTGTGGATATACACTCAGAGTAACATCACAAACATCATATTCACCTGAGTACATTACACCATCACAGAAAAATAATGATTACTAGATTACATTGATATCGAAGGAACTAGATTCTGTTCCGAAATATCACATACTCGAATCGACCTGACCGTGTAGCTCAATTGGCAGAGCATTGGGCTAGTATTCCAAAAATCGTAGGTTCGATTCCCACCTTGGACAGGCATATTTTTCAAGCTAGCCCGGTGTGGATATACACTCAGAGTAACATCACAAACAACATATTCACCAGAGTACATTACACCAACACAGAAAAAATCATGATTACTAGATTGCACTGATATCGAAGGAACTAGATTCTGTTCCGAAATATCACATACTCGAACCGACCTGACCGCGTAGCTCAGTTGGCAGAGCATTGGGCTAGTATTCCAAAGGTCGTAGGTTCGATTCCCACAGCGATCAGACATATTTTTCAAGCTTGCCCGGTGTGGACATACACTCAGAGTAACATCACAAACATCATGCAAAAGTTGCTCAAAGAACAATTAGCTTCTGCACGGTTGATTCGCTTTAAATTCCAAAATATATTTCCTTAAGTGTACCTTTCTTTATTTTGCTTTACACAGAACGGACAAAACATGCTATAGTACAGAAATTTAATGGACAGTTCTATTTTGGTTATAAGTGAAACACAAATAATGGTTGAACAGCTGAATACCCTGATATGCATAATATTCTAAATCTTCCCGTCTCAGCTACGACGGTAATTTATCCGACGCACAACGCGTCATTTAGATGCGCAGTGGAATTTTCGCCATGAATTATTGAGTTTAAATATTCTTCGTTTGTCTTCCTGGCAACAACACTCAATTTACTTAGCGATAAAAAAATACTGGAGACCGTCATATTCCTGAACATATATCATTCATGCCACATACTATGTTTGGACTGTGGCTACTGGCTGTAACATTGGTATTTTTTCAAGGTAGGTTTTTATCTACTCGTTCAGTTTTGTGTAGTTAAGTTTTTAAGGATTCTCTTTACATTTGCACTGACAAGGCTGATATAGTTTGAACATATCATAATATCATTCTATATTATTTATTAACTGATTCAGAGAGTGCATTCCTATATACTCTAACCAGAAAACAGACGTGACCTATTTGAAATTCGTGATGTCGCAAATACAACGGATATTGTAAAGCTTATACTGCGTTTTTGTTCCTTTTCCTAAATTTTGCGCATTCAAGAAGCTATATTGAGATTCAAATTGGTTCGTTGGTTTATGTTTTTCACTTTCGTAATCGAGAAGTTGGCGTCACAAAAACCACTGTTGATATAATTCATGAAATCTGTTACGCGTATTTCACTGTCTAATGCCTGATATGTTTTGTTAAAATTATTAACAATTTATATGTAGACATTCCGTCGTAGAATGGCATGGTTGTATTCTTACGTGTTTTTACTAAAATACTCAGCTGTATTATTGTTAAGGTTGAAACATAACTACGTTGAAACATAACTACGTAGAAATACGTTGAAACTTTTGAAATTCAAAGCAATTCTGATAAGATAATGAACGTAACGGCTGCGTTGAGAGGACGATTTGTATATAAAATACGTATAGTTTATTAAATTTAATCTTTAGACTATAACATTTTACTTTTTAATTAGAGTATATTAATACAAAGGAATGTTACAACATGCTGAGACAATCCTATAAGAACATAAGTTCCTAATTAAGTTCCACCAAAGAATTATACTATTACAATATTACATATACATATTACATATTACAAAAACACTTAATATTAATAATTAGTAACAAAAATATAGGAATTGCATTTATGAACAACAGTTTGGCTGTAAAGAACGACACTTACTAAACACAAAGTTTTCCAAGTTCTGGGACGGTTTACATCGAAAGTATTGTTACGTTTATTCGTATAATATAGATATAGTTTAGATTTAATGACCATGTAAAGTCCGTAATGTAAACAAACGCTTTGTTTACATTTTAAACTCAGTGCTACAGTGGTAAAATATGATTAGATATATATTATACTGAACTCTTCTGGTTCGCTATGCTTGTAAATGAATACAGACAAGGGATTGAATTCAAGAAAGTTCAAAAGATGCAAAATATTAATAACATTGCAACAGTCGGGTCCCGACCACTGGAATGTAAGCCTGCGCAAAACGTATGCGCAGACCGGACTTAACATGGTCTTTAAGTATAGAGACGGAAGATGATGATTTGATATCTGAAGGCACGTTATTCCATAAAAATACAATTCTGTAAAAGTAAGAGTTTCTGAAGAGAGTAGTTTTACACAGATTTGGACGAAGAAGATCACCAGAACTGGAACGGGATGATGGAGAGGCTGGGTAATAAACTGATTAATGTCAAGTTCGTACATCCCGGATTTGCATGTGTAGAAGAACATGATATCTTTAATTTCATGCCAGTATGACAGAGGGATTAGATTAAGTTTTTTCAAGCGATCAACGTAAGACGATTCATAGTCCTGAAGAATAAACTTTGTTAGTAACTCGACGTTGAATATCCTCGAGATGAAGCAGATCAGCAGACGATCCTTGAGGTGGCCAGAGTTCACAACCAAACGACAATTTAAGTCTGTAGAAGTTTGCAAACCAATTCATTCACCTTTGTAAGCGCTGGTTTGTTTCTGCTTTATTTCAATTGCTCTGGAATGTATATCTCTTGAACGTCAAACACATTTTGACAGGGGATGAGTTAGATATTGTATATCAAGTTTAACAAGTTTATACTGACAGTGTTGTTGTGTCCCCAATTAGTAGACTTATGTCGGCTATGTATTCTTGACACTAGAATAAAGTTTATATATGTATGTATGTATGTATGTATGTATGTATGTATGTATGTATGTATGTATGTATGTATGTATGTATGTATGTTTAACTGGTTAGCCCATAAAATATATAAGGTCATCGCTAGAAATCGCGGACATTTGGAATACAGTATGCATTCTCGCCCCAGTCCCCATGTTCACTCTTATTTTCAAATTTTATCAGGAATGTAGATGGTTATCCACTTTTAACATAAAATATCTTTTAAGAATCATACTAAATTAAAATTGTGCACTGTGGAAACAAAATTCCGTGAACTAATCAAGGAAATAAGAAAGAAAACTAAAACCAATAATAAAATATAATGATTATTTACGATACTTAAAACTGGGCAACAACGCAATTAAATGTGCGGCAGGATTTCTAACTAATTTATCAAAACGACAACAATCCACATTTTACAAAGTCAAATTACGGCTTAATGATCGATGAACTTAAAAATGTGCAGTAATATTTAAATAATATGCAGATATTAGTATCCGAAACAATTGTTCGCATATCTTAATCTGTGGTGTCAATGTGAATTTGCTTCATTCCAAGTTTGCATAAAATCGAAAGTTCGTTTATTATAGCCACGATCATCAGGTTCTAATGTCGCGGTTTGGCGACGATTTTTTAGGCAAAAATGACCCAAAATATATAATTCGAAAGCTCTTTTCTTCTGTTTTTTGTTTGTTTACATTTTGTAATCCTTTTAGTATGATTACATTTTGTAATAACCCTTTTTGTAATCCTTTAATAATGCTTTTAGTTATCAATTTAGAATAATAAATTTCGGGGATCGAAAGGGGTAATAAGGGACATAGACGTAAGGGATGTTTCGGGATTCAAATGTCCGAGATTTCTAGCGATGGTTTATGGCTAAGTTTACACTGAACCGGATATGTTTTTGCTTCGTTCGTGAAACGTTACGGCCCGCCTCCACCCTTCTATGACTTCGTCTTGAACATATTTACCAAAAGGAAAAAGAGTAACCAAGCTATACCCGTAAATATAATGTTAGAATAGCAAGCTATTTGTTTGCTGCACACCATCTCGAATCACGAATTGAACCCAAAGTTACTGCTATTGGTGTTTACATTACAAATGAGAGCGTTGCAAAAACAAATTCGACACAACACGCATGGGCGTACGGGAAGGAAAAAATTAGGGGGGCGGAAAGAAATTTGCCCGACTTTTTCGGATTGTGCCCGAGTTTTTCGGAGAAACTTTCCAAAATTGTTGTCGACGGGGGGGAGGAGTGATTACCAAAAATTCCTATTAGATAGCATATTTCCCACAAAATTGACAGAATTTCCCACAAAATTGACAGAATTTGTCCCATTTACTTTTATAATAAGCCAATATTGCCCGACTTTAAAGCGAATATTGCACGACTGACTTTGTTTGCCCAACAAACTGGGGGGGGGGGGGCTGCCGCCCCCCTCGCCCTCCCGCCCGGTACGCCCATGACAACACGCATCACTTGGAAGAGCGGAGCGCCGCGCAGGCGCTTCGATGCAGAAATTGATTCGATTACATCATTTCATATGTCCATCATTTCAAACCTTATCCGGTACGGTTTTTGCTACGCAAGCTAACCGGTACAGCGTAAACGATTACGATTAGCATTTCTATAGCGCAAATTTACACGTGGATATGATCAAATGGGCTTTACATCAAGTATTGCTCACACTAAGCCTAGACTATTCTATCTTTACAACAATGGACCATTCCCCAATTAACCAAAATTTTGAACTCAACAAGTCTAGACAAAAATTTCATCACAGCTTGAAAGAGCATCACAAAATTAGTAATATTCCAAAGTTTCGTTGCGAAATGTTGTAAAATGCGGAAAATATACCCTTGCGAAGTTTGCAATTTTCAGTCATTTTAGATTACAAACGGGAAATTGATACCCAAACACCCGATTTGTAGTTTTATACCGATGATAGGAAAACAATCATGTGATTCGTTGCCTCAAATCATCCCTTCGACTAGTTGTAATATCACAATTAAGTCTTCTAAATTTATAAACTTTAATAATCATTTGAAGACAAGAGATGCGGCAATCCAAATATTCGCTGACTCTGCGGAAAACAGACAATGCAATGTTTCTATTTTCAACTCTAGGTTCGAAAACACGACCAAAGCATTTACTGGCAAGATTACCCTCTGTTCTGTTAAGCTTTACTATATTACGTTCCAATCTACACATCGTATGCTTGGATCAGGAAGTCTGATAGATATTTTCGGTGGTTCATACCATTTCTTGTCATGTCATTTTTTTCAAAATGTCCCTGAGCAAAATCCAAATTATGCACAGATTCACACTGGAAACTCGACTAAAGTAACGTTCGAAAATTGTTCGTACGAAATTTATCCAATTGCAGAAACTAGTCGCAATGGCAACTCGTTGAACAGCAACATGTTCTACGTTCTATCGTACGACTCAAACACAATTACGTTTCAAGGAGTAAGTCTTGTTGTAAAGGATACTTTACAATGCTTTGTCCCCCAGGTTACAAGATGAATTTAAACGCCAAGTGTCATACTGTAATTCTGCACGTATAGCAGTATGTTATATGTTATTTACTGCATATATGTTATTTACTGCGTATATGTTATTTAAGGCGATCCCACATTCACTCAGTCCAGCGTGTAGCACGAAAGAAAATGATAATTTCTCAGCACATGCTTTGTCGTCTACACCCAGAAGTAGGAAGTCATGTTTAGTAATTTCATTTATGCCTCCTCGCTCCTTTAAATGTAAAATATTGTTCCTTTGTTTACCGGGCAACAACAATGATAATAATCCTGTCTCACTTCATTTGTCCATAGATAGATAGTGGAAACCCGTCATTTCTCAACATTCATCATGTCATATTACACTATGTTTAAACTATGGCTATTCACTGTAGTGTTGCTGTTTTTCCAAGGTAGGTTTCAATATATCCGTTCAGTATCGTGTGGTTAAGTATTCGACGATTTCTATTTACATTTACAGACCTGATATAGTTTTTGTAGTTCATGTTATCATTCAATATATACTTTACTAATATTTAGAGTATTACTAACGACCCAAGCCCCGTTGCATGTCAAACATCCCAGAGAATAAGTTCAATACACACCATAGTGTTATGAGAGAATGCATGTTCAAGGCATCGCCTAAAGTTTTAATGTCAAGTTGAATAAGTTGCTAAAGCGCTGCTCGATTGGTTAGATCATAGAATAAGGTGTTGAAGTCGTAGCCTTTACGTTAAAGTCGTCTCCTTTGTCCCCCTTGGCATGTTAAACATCCCGGAGAATAAGTTGAACATACACTATATTATTCAACCTCGTACACAGGCTCTTTCCTCTACTCTCCTTACTATGAGGTTGCATATTATTACGAGAGAATGGGATCAGGATGAATCATGTCATACGTGTTTACACTACGAGCCTAAGCCTGGCTTGGGCCTACCTCTGGACTAGATTTTTGTAGTGTAAACGCACTTCGGTCTGGTCTAGGCCAGGAAATCTGGGCCCATCAGAACACGTGGCCTAGATTTCCTGGCCTAGGCCAACTCGAAGTGCGTTTACACTACAAAAATCTAGTTCAAAGCTAGGCCTAGGCCAGGCTTAGGCTCGTAGTGTAAACACGGCTCAATGCATCGTTTAAAGCTTTTATGTCAAGTTCATCAAGTTGCTAAAGCGCAGCTCGACTGGTTAGACCATAGAATATATAAGGTGTTTAAGTCGCAGCCTTTACGCGGTTCCGGTGTATCCTTTACTTTAACCTCGACAGACTAAAATAAAGCAAGCTAAATAAAGTATTGTTTTTAAGGTATTCAACACGTATCATTAAAGAATGTGTTCGTCAGTCACCGTGGACAAGATGAAGATAATTGTGGCAACTGGACAATGCCATGTCGTAGTGTGAGACATGCTGTCAATATTTCCAGTGCTAATGACGTCATACATATTGATTACGCTGAGGGAAGACCTTATAAAGAATGTGAACATCCAATTGGAGGAAACCAAGCGATTATGCTGGATAAATCACTATCGTTTTACGGCTTTAATGGAAGTACGATATTACATTGTGAACAAACATACCCATTTTTTGAGATAAATAGTCAAAACCTCAAAAATTGTTCAGCCCCAAAAATTGTATTTTCGAACCTTTCACTGGCTAGTCGTGGAACGTTGTTTTACGCTTTCTATGCCATTTCTAGTACGTTTGAACTGGAATTTAATTTCTGCGACATAGAGAGGTCTTTGCATTTTGTCGAGGCTACATCCTTATCTTGCTCGATTCAAGTGTTCAATTCCAACATTCGAAGTTCTCGTGATCCGATATACATGTTATGTGGTAACCTAACGGCCCGTCTGATTGGATCAACATTTTTCTCATGTTCAACTTATCTGATTTCTAATTCTAATTACTTTTCAAACCAAGTTAGCTTACTTCCTTATGAGACAGTATTGAACGTTCATATCTATAACTGCAGTTTTATACCGATGGGAGGAAAACAATCGTGTACATGGTTTCTTTCGATCGTTCCTTCGACTGGTACTGGTAACATCACAATTAAGTCTTCCATATTTTTGAACTTTAATAATCATGTGAAAATACTACGATTTGCGGCACTCTCAATACACAGTGGCTCTCCGCTCTTATTGTCAACAAACATAGTTTTAGATAAATTACATTTTGAAAACATTAACTCAGGCCCGGTGGTTCATTTACAAGTGGAAACCAAACAATGCCATGTCTCAATTTTTAACTCTATGTTCGTAAACACTACCACAGCACTTGTCTGCAAGATTAATATCTGCACTGCTAAACTTTACAATGTTACGTTTAACTCGACACATAGTATGCTTGGATCAGGAGGTATGATCAGTCTCCTCGGTCGTGTATACCATTTGTCGTCATGCCATTTTTTTCAAAATGTTCCTGTGCAAAATCCTAGCTATCCACTTATTCGCACTGACGGTTCAACAAAAGTAACGTTCGAAAACTGTTCGTACGAAATTTACCCTGCTGTAAAAACTAGTCGCAATGGTAACGTGTTGAGCAGCAACATGTTCTACTTTCTATCGTACGATGCAACCGCAATTAATGATAAAGGAGTAAGTCTTTTTGTGAAAGGGTACTTTACAATGCTTTGTCCTCCAGGTTATAGAATGAATTTAAACGTCCAGTGTTATAATTCAGCAGATGTACCAGTATTTTATAGGTTATTTACTGCGTCTTGTGAGCAATGTCCGCGAAAAACATACTCTTTCCACAGAGGAGAAGTTCAAAATCACAGGTCCAACCACATAACTTGCCATGAATGCCCTGTAGGTGGGAAATGTGTCGAAGGCAAAGTGACGTCTAAACCTAATTTCTGGGGATACAAGTCAAACGAGAAAGTGGAGTTTCTACAATGTCCTCCAAAATACTGCTGCGATACTGATCACTGTGAAAACTACAACAGTTGCCATGGTAACAGAATGGGTACCCTGTGTGGTGAATGTCCAAGTGGAATGTCGGAATCCTTATTTGACACGAAATGTAAGCCAAACAAAGACTGCACAAGTGTTACGTTTTGGCCAGCGATCTCAGCTTACTTAACTCTTTATCTCTTATTTTTCTTATACCATGGAGATATCGTCAATTTTCTACGGAAACGTTTTATTCCATTGTTGTTACCATCCGGAAACGGTCGAGATTCCAAATCCGGGGGCCTCCTAAAAATAATATTCTATTATTATCAGATTATTCACTTGTTAAGAAATACTGTTCGCTCAGATGCAAAAGTTAAACTGTTAGATGATATAGAAACTTTTTTGTTCAAATCATTTAATTTTCTTATCATTGGTATTCCTTCCATTGATTGTCCATTCCAAGATCTTCGTCCTGTGCAAAAGACGGTCATTGTTCATTCTGTAGGATATAGTTTGTTAACACTCCTTTGTCTATTGTACCTTTCTACATTTGTATTCAAAGTAGTTAAGAAACTGAGGGCTAGATCCACTCAGGAGATGGTCGCACTTACCGAAGCAATGCATCATAGTCCTAACCTGGAAGATAATCCTTTTCTTGGTCGTACTGCAGGGGCCTTTGCTTGCATTTCGCTTTTGATGTACGCTTCTTCGACACAACTCTGTCTTTCCCTTCTCCACTGTGTTCCAGTTCGTGACAACAAAGTTTTATTTCTTGATGGTAATATTCAATGTTACCAAACATTTCAATATTTTCTTCTTGCTTATATGATTTCGTCCATACTTCCATTTTGTCTTGTTCCTGTTCTCGGTTCGTATCTTTTAAAGTTTGGTCCAATTGGTGTTAAGCAATTTTGTGCGGCTTGTGTCTTCCCTTTGCCATTTTGTTGTTTTTGGATGTATTTGTTGCTTAAGTACTGTCGTTGTGGAAATCAAGGATCGTATAACACAATAGAAAATGATGATGCAGTAAGATCTGAACAAGATAATGACGAAACACAAAGCCTTGGTAGTGAGAATACCTTCACCTCCTCCACTGATAGGAATGAAACCACTTCTACGAGATGTGAGTCAGCTGTTTGCACTGATAGCAATAAAGCCCCTTCCACGAAAAGTGAATCAGCCATTCGCAGTGTGTTGTTGGGTCCATTTAGACCTCACCAAGCTTTTCTGTGTTTTCCTTCTTCACATATTCCTTGGGAAGGTTTTCTCATCTTTCGTAGATTGGTCTTGATTATAGTGTTGACTTTCGTCTACGACATTCAACTCAGACTTTTTGCAGCTTTAATATTGTGCGTTGCCATTCTAATCTGCCACACCATTGTGTATCCTTTTCAGAGAAAACGCGACAATGTTCTGGAATCTTTTTCTCTAGGCACACACGTGGTCCTGTGTGGTTCAACTCTAATAAAAGCTCTTCATTACGGTGAAGATTATTCTTCTTTTTCAAAAACTTTGCCTGTGTTGAATGTGATTGAAAGTATTCTTATTGTCGCTCCATTGTCTATCATTATGATCGTTGTTATCTTTTCTCTTGCTATAAAGTTGGTATTTGGTTTAAAGCTCTGTGTATCAGTGTTGATTCGAAAGGTTAGGGGGATTTTAAGGTTTACTTAGTAATCATTTTATAATGAAATATTTTAAACATTAGTTTACGAATTGTAGCTAAAATAGTGAGTTGAACTATTGAATGTAGTACCATAAATTTATGTTAGGTCGGACAACATTAAGATTAGTATAACTATATACTGATGTAGTTGATATTATCATACCAAACTTGTGAATGTTAAAATGTAAATATAATGATTTTTCAATATTTTGTGTTGTTATTTTATGGATCTTACCGTCTTTTGTGCTTTAATCTTCCAACCAGAAGTCCTTGCTATATACCATAAACCTCCGAATACAAGCCCACCCGAATATAAGCCCACCCGTGTAGTTGCTCCAGTGTCCATCATTACGATCGTTATTTTCTTTTGCTATAAAGCTGGTATTTGGTTTATAGCTCTGTTTGTCAGTCTTAAGTCGAAAGGTCAGGAGTCTTGTAAGATTTACTTTGAAATTTCTTATTAAATATTTTAAACATTAATCTATAAACTGTCGTGAAAACATTGAGTTGAATTATTGAACACAGTTCACTTGTATAATTTAAAATAATATCCTTACATATGTTTTATGGCATGCAATTATTTTAATCGTACAACCGACTATGAAGGTGATCTACTACTTGTTTATTTTACCATATTAGACCTCAAATTCAAATTGTCCTATCAAAAAACAGCATTTGTACCACGTGACAATGTGATTTTTTACGGTATTTCACTCAAAATCATGATTTCGCAATGCAGCGCGAGATATTATAATATTTCACGGTAGATCTGCCATGGGATATTATAGTTCGTGAGCTGTTGTTTGCAATTCCGTATAAAAGATTTATTGATTTAACTGAAGATTTTCACGAGGTATGTTACCTTCAATGATTCAAAGGATACTAGACCGCGTGTAGGCCCACCGAGGGAAGAAATGGAATAGTGGGCCTGCAAGGAAGACTGGGTATTTTGTATTTGTCGCGTTCGTACACGAACGCAGCATTCTGATTGGCTGTTTGCTGTTGGATTCTATAATTAGATCAATTATTCATCACAAAGACTCTCGATAAGCTTAAAATTGGATTGATCACTTATTTCTATTATAAATGGAACAAGAACAGACTATTTATTGTTCACTTGAAGGAAGGGATGTTTTTGCCGTTATGCCATCGGGGATTGCTTGTCGTGAAGTGTTGGAATTGCAACATTACCACTGGGGTAAACTATAGTGACCTTTACTCGAGTTTCATTAATTTGAAACAGATTTGATACGTTTATATCTTCCTCAAGAGAATTATCTTTTGGTGAATGTTGACTCTGGCTTGTATTGAAGAAAGCAGCGCTTTTCGATGTGAAGATTTAGAGGCAGTTGCATGTAAGCCTATTCGAAACACTTTGCGAATTGCAGGGCTTCTCTGAGACGGCGAAATAGAAGACGGTAATTGCCGTTTGAAACGAGCTGGACTCTGAACGCTCTCTTCTTTTGTCGAGTTCTTTATCAAATTAAATAACGGAAATAAATTTCGTACTTCCGCCCACAAAAATTGCACACACGATCTGATAAGTGAGACAATTCATTTATAAAAATGGCGATAGGAGCACACATTAATGCTAATGTGGTCGCACGACTTCCCTCACGATTTGAAGTTTGAAACAGGTTTTCTGTTGAAATTCGTCCTAATTCGCCTGTTCCGAACTTAGTTGAAAACGAGCACTTGCAAATTTGGCAATCATTTGAAGCGGACTGGTTTGCTGGCTTTTTCGGAGTTAAACGCAGCCATTTGGCCTAAATTTTAAACTAAACTTGCACTGATATATAGCAGCTAGGTTTTAGAAATGAAGTGATCTATTGTTAAAATATTTTCTTATAATAATAATAATAGTCCAGAGTCATAAAGTGCTTAAAACGCAATACCTTGAATCATGCTAATATTAAAGATGCAACAGAGTGATACAAACAATGTAACTAGATTCAAAGTCCTTGCAAACTATGGAAGCAGGAAATTTGAAACAAATTTTTTTAAAATGTTTATTACGATACTGGTAGCCGCGAAGTTGAGCTGGAACAAACTCAAGACTCAAAGTGCATTATCGATCTTTAAAGTTCATCTGACCATTTTTTATGATTGCATTGTAACGAAAGTTCAAAATGACCAAATAAGATCAAACTTTCTTAGCTTTCTTTCTTTCTTTCTTTCTTTCATTCTTTCATTCTTTCTTTCTTTCTTTCTTGAGATACCTAACACTTTTTGATATGCAAATTATCATATTGCATAATGAAGCATTGGAAATATTTATTGACGTTCAATAAATATTTACATGCTTGTTTTTCCTTCTTGACTTAAATAGTCCTAGCGTAACATTCATCATTTATAGACTTGCATGGAGCAGGGGGGATTCAGCGAAATATTACCCTCAGCGATGATATTTCCCGAGGGGCTTCGCCTCCAAGGAAAATATTATCACTGAGGGTAACATTTCACCGATCCCCCAAGCAGTGGGTCTATAAATGATATATTATACCAAAAATTAAAAGCCTGCAAGTTGAGAATATAAAACTTATATTTGTCACTTTTATTTCGAATCACATATCGTTTAAAATATTGATGATATTATTTTTCAAAATTTGCTTCAAAATTTTTAAGCTTTCTTTGAAGTTCGAAAACTTCATAATTCATCACTCCTTAGTATATTTTGTCGGCCATCTTGTCTGCGTGATCGCCTCGCGTGGTTTACGCGAATAATATCAACCGGGTGATATGATCAAATCACCCCATGTGATGATTGAAATCACCCGCTTCGTGAAATACGATGACGTAAGGCGTGATTCGATGACAATTTCATGCTCACGTGGAACAAATTTAGCTTTTTGATTGGACACTATGAATTTGAGGTATAATATTATGTTATAATACATATATAGTCGATCAGATTAGTGACGTGAAATAAGGAACTACAGTGAAGCATGCGACATAAGGGAAAGCGTAGGGCTCTGATTCACACGAGACCGGATAAATTGGAAGCCGTGTGCTTGAAATTCGTCCGTTTCCGGGCGTCCCATTTGAACGTGTAAAGCGAAATCGCGGAAATTTCTGTACGTTCCGGGTTCACTCAGTCAAGCGTGTTGCACGAAAGAAAAAGAAAACGATTATTTCTCAGGAAATTATGTTTAGTAATTTCATTTATGCATCATCGCTCCTTTTAAGTAAATGTAAAATATTGTTCCTTTGTTTACTGGCCAACAACAATGATAGTAATCCTGTCTCACTTCATTTGTCTATAGATAAATAGTGCAGGAAACCGTCATTTCATGTCATATTACACTATGTTTAAACTATGGCCATTGACTGTAGTATTGCTGTTTTTCCAAGGTAGGTTTCAATATATACGTTCAGTATCGTGTGGTTAAGTATTCGAGGATTTCTATTTACATTTTCAGGTTTGATATTGTTTTTGAAGTTCATGTTATCATTCAATATACTTTACCAATATTTAGAGTATTACTAACGATCCAAGTCCCATTGCATGTCGAACACCCCAGAGAATAAATTCAACACACACCATATTATTATGAGAGAATGCATGGGATCAGGGTGAATCATGTAACATGTCCAAGGCATCGCTTAAAGCTTTAATGTCAGGTTCAACAAGTTTGCTAAAGCGCTACTCGACTGGTTAGATCATAGAATAAGGTGTTTAAGTCGTAGCCTTTACGTTAAAGTCATGTCATTTGTCCCCAGTTGCATGTCAAACGTCCCGAAGAATAAGTTAATCAAATATCGTGGGCGCATGGTTATGATCCAAGGGTGGAACTCCTCACTGATCTCAAAAATACGGCTGTTTGCCAGGAGTGGGATAAGCACACTGAGGATATTAAAGCAAGTTAAAAGCAATAATCTTTCGACCATTTTTGCCGTGTTGTACAAAAGTATAATAAAAATTAAAATTATCGTAAACAACGTAAATTGACTAAACGCGAGCCTGCGTTCAGTGTTGATCAATTACTAATACTTCATGTTAAATCAATGTTTGGAAAATATAGGCGATGCATGTATTTCCACTTTCTAGTACTATGTGTAAACTATGCCTACTGATTGTAATATTGCGATCTTTCCATGGTAGGTTTTCATGCATGCGTTCGTTTACCGTTTACCATTTAGCATTCAATAGTCAATATTGCGAGGATTTCTAATAAGATGTACAAGGACTAATATAGTCTTTGATTTTTTTTTCATATTGTTATTCTACATCCGAGCGTGTATATCTTTGAAGTAAACGTTTCAATCATTCAAAATTTTAGCCATTCAAGATGTTATGACTAATTCACTGTTTGTCAGCCACCATGGAGATGATCTCAATAATTGTGGTAACTGGACTATGCCTTGTCGTACTGTGCGACATGCAGTGAAGATGTCTAATGATGGAGATCAAATTTATATTGATTATGCACAAGGAAGACCTTATATGGAATGCGAAAATTTAACCCAATCAACATGCTCTATCGAGTTAACAAAATCTGTTTCATTTCATGGTATCAATGGAAAAGCTAAAATTCAATGTAGGAAATGTTACAAAATTTTTAACATAACGAGCTCAAGTTTTAAAATAACGCGAATCAAATTCCTGAATTTGGCTATATCAAATTCAAATACCGTTGCTGAACTTGATGTAGGGGCCAAGGCGGAATTAGTATTCCAAAATATGTTGATAAGGGATAACTCTTATGCTATATACAGCAAGAATTCGATTGATTGTTCGATTAAGATATTTAACTCAAGTTTTGAACATAATTTCAACCCGACATGGGGAATTTATCTGCGATGTGTCAATCTCACTGTACATATAAACTCTAGTTCCTTTAGAATAACTCCTTTACTCTTCACAAACATTGCCAATAAACCAACACGGTGGAAAAAAACAGAGATCTTAATACAAAATACGATATTTAATGGTAAAAAGATTAAAAAATGTGCTTCAATGCTCACGATAATGCCGTTTGCAGCTATATTTAATGTCACAATAAGCGACTCCGAGTTTAAAAATCATTTTGCAAACTGCAGTTCCGGACAAGAGGATCGTCTTTCTACGTTGCAAATATATGAAGATAGAGAAAATGTCCGTGATATAACATTAATATATTTTAGCAATCTAATATTCGAAAATAACTACAACAACTGGGCTACACTTTTACTAAGCGCAGGATATCTGGAATACACTGAAGTAAATGTTTTGATACGAGACAGTATTTTCAGGAATAATTCGATTGCACTTCGAGTTTATAGCCGTTATTTGGGTGGATCCAATTCCCCAGCGAAGTGGCCCACAATAATTCTTGAGAACAATACGTTCGTTGAAAACTTTTATGACAAGGTGAAAATTACTGGTGCAGCAGCAATTACCTTCAAGAGTGTTAAAAGCCGAGTATCGTCCTGTCGTTTCCTTGACAACAGGTCTGGTCAAAATCCTTACATTGGTGTCATCACAATTGCTGAAAGGGCAACAGTTACATTTTTAAATTCTTATTTTGAAAATCGCCAGACAGCAGGACAAGCTAATCAACTGTTTG
The DNA here is from genome assembly GCA_902702795.2 of Paramuricea clavata. NCBI lineage: Eukaryota > Metazoa > Cnidaria > Anthozoa > Malacalcyonacea > Plexauridae > Paramuricea > Paramuricea clavata. The sequence continues at coordinate 16,521 of CACRXK020002307.1, read as the reverse complement.
CATCAGGAAACAAACCAGTTTATTTTCGTGGCAAAAATACGTTTAATTTAGTCGCATTAAAAAAGAGCCAGACTGTATTCATTCGTGTACCTCCCAATTCTAACACTAAAGTTATTATGAAGAAGAAATTTAAGATCATATGTCCACAAGGCTACAAAGTGAATTCGCAGCGAGAGTGTGTAAACATAAAGAATGCATACATGTGTTTATATATCACTGTCCAATGTGAACAGTGTCCAACGAAAACGTACACACTCGAAAGAGGCAAATTCATTTTCAATAAAAGCAATGACATCCAATGTCAGCAATGTCCTAGAGGAGGGGACTGTGGTAGTGGACTGGTCACGGCCAAACCAAACTTTTGGGGTTTCAGAACAAATATGAAAATCGTCTTTGTCCAATGTCCCCCAGGATACTGCTGCGACACCGAGGATTGCGTCACCTATGATGGTTGCCATGGAAACAGATCTGGTACACTTTGTGGTCAATGTCCAGAAGGAATGTCGGAAAGTTTGTTCTCCACACAATGTATATCAAACACAGAATGCTCCTTCAATTATTTCTTTATAATTGGCACAATTGCAATGCTTGTTCTATATCTTGTCTTCTTTCTTTACCATAAAGAAATTGTGAGCATTTTTCGAACAAGTTTATTTAGTAAGGGCTTGTCGTTCTCAATAAACAACAGAAACGAGCAAAGAAACAATGTTAGCACCGGTGGTAATACCTCTTCACCAAGTGGGATGATTAAGATATTCTTCTATTACTATCAAGTTTGTAATTTGCTACGGAGCTCTGTAGGTTCTTTTAAAAAGGGTCAATTCATTCATAATTTTGAGAATGTTATTTCAAGGGTAATGAATATGGTTCTAGTTAATCTTCCATCTTTTAAATGTCCTCTGAAAGATCTTCATGCCGTTCCTAAGGCCGTTATACTACATTCCGTGGGGTATTGTCTTCTTGCTCTTCTTTGCCTTCTTTACTTGATAAGCAAGTTGATACCGATCTTAAGAAGATTACACCATGATGGTGATGCACGAACAGCGTTACAAGATGTTACTTCAACAAGGTCTGATAATAGAAGTAGCGCTTCAAAATCGTTATTTTCACAACGAGTTGCTTCGGCCTTCACTTACATTTCTTTATTAATGTACGCTTCTTCAGCTAAACTCTGTCTTTCCCTTCTCCACTGTGTACAAGTTGGTGACAACCAAGTTTTATTTCTTGATGGTAATGTAAAATGTTACCAAACGTTTCAATATTTTCTTCTTGCTTACCTGATTTCTTCCATACTTCCATTTTGCCTTGTCCCTGTTTTCGGCTCGTATCATTTAAAGTCTGGCCGAATTGGTGTGAGACAATTTTGTGCAGCTTGTATCTTCCCTCTGCCATTTTGTTGTTTTTGGATGTATTTGTTGCTTAAGGACTGTCGTTCTGGAAATCAGGAAACGTATAACACAATAGAAGAGAATGACAATGCAGTAAGATCTGAACAAGATAATGACGAAACACAAAGCCTTGGTAGTGAAGAAATCACCTTTACCTATTCCACTGAAAGCAATGAAAACACTTCTACGGGAAGTGAATCAGCCATTCTCAGTGTATTGTTGGGACCATTTAAACAGCATCAAGCTTTTATGTGTTTTCCTTCTTCACATATTCCTTGGGAAGGTTTTCTCGTCTTTCGTAGATTGGTCTTGATTATTCTGTTGACTTTCGTCTACGACATTCAGCTCAGACTTTTTCTAGCTTTAATATTGTGTGTTGCCATTCTAATCTGCCACACCATTGCGTATCCTTTTCAGAGAAAACGCTACAATGTTCTGGAATCTTTTTCTCTTGGCACCCACGTGGTCCTGTGTGGTTCAACTCTAATAAAAGCTATTCATTACGGTGAAGATTATTCTTCTTTTTCGAAAAGTTTGCCTGTGTTGAATGTGATTGAAAATATTCTTATTGTCGCTCCGTTGTCTATCATCATGATCGTTGTTATCTTTTCTCTTGCTATAAAGTTGGTGTTTGGTTTAAAGCTCTGTGTATCAGTGTTGATTCGCAAGGTTAGGGGGTTTTAAGGTTTACTTTGTAAACACTTTCTAATTAAATATTTTAAGCATTAGTTTACGAATTGTAGCTGAAATAGTGAGTTGAACTATTGAACGTAGTGCCATAAATTTATTTTAGGTCGGACAACATTAAGATTAGGCGTAAAAAAAAACCTGTGGTTCCGGTTCCCGACCGACCCTATTTTTTTCTGCCGACCCTATTATTTTTCAGCGCGATTGACCGTACGACCTTATTTTCTCCAGGTGGTTGCGGGCTGCTCATACAGCGTGCCAAAATGGCGTCTGTTGTCACAGTAATTATTGAACCAAATTGCCTAAATTCGTCCATATGAAATACGCATCTCTAGTTAATATTGATGTCGGGACTCTACTGCAAATCGCCAAGCAAAAAACCGCCAAAACCATGAAAAAAATATTCAAAAAAAAATTTATTTCCGACCTACCGACCTAATTTTTTCACGATATGAAACCGGAACCACATGTATTTAGTATAACTTAGTATAACGCCTTAGTATAACTATATATTGATGAATGATGTAGTTTTTATTATCATAGCAAACTTGTAAATGTTAAAATGTAAATATAATTATTTTTCAATATTTTGTGTTGTTATTTTATCGATCTTACTGTCTTTTGTGCATTAATCTTTCAACCAGAAATCCTATACAATCTGACTAATTAACACCAAACATCATTTAGCCCACGAATCACGCGTGTACATGTAATATGAGTGGCTATGTCGCGCGAGACAAAAACACAATATCATATTCAAGCTGTGTTTCAAGAAAATGTTGAATAATGGCGGCGTCGACAATCGTTTAGCGATACAAGTTTATTTCATATTTTGTTTTGGTAAGGATTATAATTCTTATTTCTTAAGCTGGTATGTATCTCCGAAAGACAATAAGACATATAAATTTAATAATATTCGCAGCAATGGACTCACGTTAGATTATGAAAGTTATAGACATAATGCATTGTCATATTCATTGACATACGTATTGTCATATACTAAATGTTCATAAAATGTTCATAGCTTTAACGCTCTCTATCGTCATATTAATGATTCACACTGATGTACGTGAAACCGTTCATAAATCAGCGTGATAATTTGCTTGAGGCGTTGTCTCTGGGTGCTTTGATAATTCTGTCCGGATTCAGTCTGATTAAAGCTATGTATTACGGGGAAGAGTTGTCATATTCGTCGAGTAATCTGTCATTGTTAAAACAGTTTAACTTGATTGAAAATATCTTCATCGTGACCCCACCTGTTGTAATATTGGTTATCGTATCACTTTCGCTTTTACTCAAGTTAATCATTTGTCTTCGGGCTTGTGTTAATGCCTTGCTAACACCGGTAAGAACGCGAAGTATGCGATAAACGAATTGATATAATACATCGTCAATCTGACCTGGAAACGGGGATACATAACTGCTTGATTTGGTAGAAAACCGTCTCGCCGAGCACTGGATATAGAGCCGGATTCAAAAATAGCCTGAAAAGCGCACTCAAAAACAGAGATGATGAACATGTCAATTGCGTATAAAAGCTCCTATCTATATGGAACAAAACTGGGGAACTTGAACCTTTTAGCTCATTTAAGAAATCTTTAAAGAACAGATTACGTAGAGACAACTAACTATATGACCGATTCTTACGTACAAATATTCTTATTTGCCTATAAATATTGCATGTACAACATTAATAAGTGATAGTATAATTAGGATAACATGTAATAATATATTCAACTGTAATTTCAATTTATAGTTTGTTGTAAAATTTTGACTACTAATCTTTCACGACCGCATTAACTATTGCTGTGATCACCAAATCGTTAATAAATAAACATTACTAGTACCATTACTACCATTACTAATACCACCAGCACCTTCCTTGGACAAGGTTGCCTGCCCTTATCACCCCACCCCAACACAATAAATCCAATCCTATTCAATCAAGCATTTGAATAATACGGAAGATAAAAAGATGATAACCATGGATTGGTTTGGTATGTTTAGTCTTTTAAACTTGTATTGAAAATATGTACAAAATTAAGTTGTGTACTTATGTTGTTTTTTTAAATTTGGTACCGAATGTTGGTCTAGTTTTACATTAAATAAGTTCCCACGGTACAAAAATAAAATGCACTATAATTAACTTACCATTTGCAACGAAGATTTTCCACAAACAACTTTTGTTTCAGCATTCATGTGGTGTTGCATGCATGTGCAACGTATTAAGCCCCGTACAAACTGGCGATGTTTCCTTGACACGTTTTCCTTGACACTATTTCTTTGACAATATTTCTTTGACAACTTTTCCTTGACAAGTTTTCCTTGACAAGTTTTCCTTGGCAAGTTTTCCTTGACAAGTTTGCCTTGACAAGTTTTCCTTGACAAGTTTTCCTTGACAAGTTTGCCTTGACAAGTTTTCTTTGATAAGTTTTCCTTGACAATATTTCCCTGACAAGTTTTCCTTGACAAATTTTCCTTGACAAGTTTTCCTTGACAAGCTTTCCTTGACAAGTTTTCCTTGACAAGTTTTTTTTGACAAGTTTTCCTTAACAAGTTTTCCTTGACAAATTTTCCTTGACAAGTTTTCCTTGACAAGGTTTTCCTTGACAATATTTCCTTGACAATATTTCCTTGACAAGTTTTCCTTGACAAGTTTTCCTTAACAAGTTTTCCTTGACAAGTTTTCCTTGACAATATTTCCTTGACAAGTTTTCCTTGACAAGTTTTCCTTGACAAGTTTTCCTTGACAAGTTTTCCCTGATAAGTTTTTCTTGGCTAGTTTTCCCTGTCAAATTTTCCTTGACAAGTTTTCCTTGTCAAATTTTCCTTAACAAGTTTTCCTTGACAATATTTCCTTGACATGTTTTCCTTGACAATATTTCCTTGACAAGTTTTCCTTGACAAGTTTTACTTGACAATATTTCCTTGACAAGTTTTATTTGCTCGTGCACGGCAAAAAGTTGACAATTTTTCCTTGCCAATGAGCCTTGTTGCAAAGATAGTAATGCCAGCATTTGGACAAGGAAATTTGTTCGTGTGTAGGACAGCCAAGGATAATTTGACAAGTTTAGAAGAAAATATAGTCAGTCCATACGAGCATCTACTCTAATGTCGTTCATCGGTTGACGATTCGGCTTCACGGATCGAAAGCTTTGCGGAAAAAATAAACGCGATATTTAACGGAAAACAACAAAACGTTTTGCAACACATTGATATAAGTGCACACACATTTGCATTGCTTGAAGCCTTCTTCAAACCAGCCTGTTGGACGATGTTGGATAAATATTTTGAATAAAGTCAAACTAATTCAACACTATCAAATCCAAGAAGTTGCATACAACACTGTCGGACGATATTTGACCAACATGTTGAACGGCTGCTTTTGAACAGCGAAAGTCGACGAAAAACAAACGGGCTTTTTACAACTTGCTTGCGTTTTAACAACTTGTTTATATGATACGCGCGATAAATATCAACAACTTGTTCATGGTTGACAACAACACGAACGTTGTGCTGAACCCTATGTGAACAGTCGACAACATTGCTGATAACAATATTTTTCAATATTGTTCATAACAATATTTTCACAGCTTTATTCGACCATCACAATACTGAAACAACTTGTTGAAAACACTGGACAACCATGCTATTGATGCTCAACATGGTTGTTTTTCTCCCGACTAAAAATTTTTTTGACTCAAAAACGTAAACAAAAATGCACCCACAATGACTCAAATTACTCAAAAAATTATGAGCGTATACCTACTCAATTTTTTGAGTTTCAAATAAAGATTACTTTGCTTTAAATTACTAAATTTGCTCATAAATTTGAGTAATTTCACTCAATATAGTAATTTCACTCTGTGGGTGCCTTATTTTACTTTGTGAGTTAATTTTTTTTGCAATGTTGAGAAACACTGTCACTGAGCAACAATGTCAATGTTGAACAATGTAACAATGTTGACAGAACAATGTTGTCAATAACATTGTTCCATATTATTATCAGTATTGTTGCAATACTGTTAGGCTCAAAATTTTGTTGACAGCAGTGATGTAACTTAATGCTTGCCCGGGTAAGTAAAATTATATCATTATGGGCAAGTACAGTAGAAGTTGCCTCTTGGTTGCCCAATTGGGTAAGTTGTTTTTTCATGTTTTGTCAGAAATTGATTGCTACACTAACTTGTTTGCTTGTTTATGGTATGCATTCTATTCTTTATTAGTAGATCAGCTGAAATCAACACTTCATGATTAAGTAAGAAAATATAAGATTAGAATGTTGATTAATCAATCCTTACTGCAATCATTTGCTTCAAATTTTGCTAATATGTGTAAGGGCAAAAAGGGAATTTTATTCCGGGAAACTCATTGTCCTGTCTATTACATCACTGCTGACATGCGATAGATTTAAAACACTTTTTGCTTACGATCATTCCTTTTGATCCAAGCGACATAATGACCAGACGACGATGAACGTCCTTGATGGGTTAGAACAGCTTGAAGCTCATATAGTCCGCTGTTGTTTGAACCAATGTCTGAAAGAAAGATGTAACTGTATAGTAAAGGTGTGGTATGGTATGGTATGGTATGGTATGGTATGGTATGGTATGGTATGGTATGGTATGGTATGGTATGGTATGGTGTATAATGGTTGGACATGCTTTGTTATAGTATGGTGTGGCGTAAAATGCTAGAGAATAGTGTGCATGGTATGGTAGGACATGGTCTAATATGGTATGGAATGGTATGGTACAAAATGGTAGGACATGATGTGATATGGTAAGGTGTGAAATGGTATGCATGGTGTGGTGTGGTATGGTATGAAATGGTATGGTGTGGTATGGTGTGAAATGGTGTGAAATGGTATGGTGTGAAATGGTGTGAAATGGTATCAGTGCCGAAGCCAGCCCGACAATTTGGTCATGCTATCATTGCTATGCAAATATTTCCGTGTTTATAGACCGTAAAAACAATCAATTCCTAAAAACTGAATGATGATTTAAAATTTGCATAGCATGACCAAATTTTCGGACTGGCTTCGCCACTGAATGGTATGGTGTGATGAGGTATGGTGTGAAGTGGCATGTGTGGTACGGTGTGAAATGGTATGGTGTGATATGTTATAGGGTATGGTGTGCTAAGGTATATGGTATACGATATGGTAAGCGAAACGAGGTACAGTCAAGAAGCGAAAAATGTAGAAGTTTATAAATATTCCGTTCAACACAACGTCTTGACAAAGGTCATTTCATTAACATATTTATTTTATGCAACAATTTAGGCACTACATTCAAACTGTGTGGCATTGAACATTTTCAAAACAGTAATTCTTTTCATTCAGTTTAAATATCAATAGTAAATAATAGATTAATAAAATAATTGTAATGTAAAGAAGTAGTGCATTTAGACCGTGGGATGTCCAATATATATTATTCAGTGGCCAGTTAGCCATGGCAACTAGTCATGCTATGCTAATAAATCTGCATCTACATAGGTCAAAGACAATACGTTTCTGAAGGTTTAAATAATCCAAATAATTAAAAATTTGCATGATCTGTTTATATGGCTAGCTTCACCAGTGATATTATTGTACTGCATTGTATTGCAATAACCTGTGCTATATATTTAAAGTGGAAGTCAAGCCCGTACTGCAAGCAAACGGTTTGTTTCCATTTTCAACTGCTGTATTTTTTAAAATATGATGTACTGTCTGAATACTAACACCATTTTGGTTCGCTATGCTTCTAAATGAATATGAAATAGAGTTTATGTTCAGAAAAATTCGAAACATTCGAAATTTGGGCAATGTTAACATTAGAGGGTCATCACATTGTTATGAGCAGAACCGATGCGCACAACGGATTTGACTTCCACTTTAAGTATTTTGCGGATATTATAGTTATATAAACGACAAGTTCCTTGTTTTTCACTTTCGCTTTTCAAGAACAACTTTAAAAGGTTTCGGTTTACGAACGGAAGCCGCGTTCGCTTCATTAGCTCCCAGATCCCCGGTATTAACCATCGCCAAACGAAAATTATACACCATCCGGGCAATCGTCACGAATACAATCATCTTTCCCAGAATTTCGCCGAGGCAGACTCGCTTTCCCGCGGAGAAGGGGTAAAACGCGAAGGGGGGTGGAGACGAGTAATTCCCGTTTTCATCCAAGAATCGGGCTGGTTTGAAGGCGTGCGGGTCATCCCAAATTCGGGTGTCGTTATGAATTGCATACGCGTTTACCAGGACAGTGGTATCTTTTGGGACGCGGAAGCCGTTGATCGATGCATCTGTAGTCGTACGGTGAGGAAGAAGCAACGGTACTATAGATCCACATCGAAAAACTTCTGTAATGGTTGCCCATAGCAACGGCAATCGGTGGCGGTCGGAAAATCTCGGAGGCGTATCGGGATTTAGAATTCGCGTCATCTCATTGTATATTTCGTCTTGTATGTCTGGGTATAAAGCCAAGTAGAAAACACCCCATAATATGGACGAGCTTGAAGTTTCGATGCCCGCAAAAAATATATCAGTTATTATTAGCATAATTTCCTCTTCGCTTAAAATTACGTCATCACTCGTACCATTGATGACGTCATTTTCGTATTGCTTTCGTAAAGCATCGGTGAGGTCTTGGATTTTATCGACTTTCATGGACGTGTGCTCGTGGTACTTTCGTGAAACGATCGTCTCCAAGAGACCGATAGCAGACTTTAGTTCGATAACACGTTTCAGCGGCAGCTGTCTTAGCAACGGGATCACGTCAATCAGGTTGCCAGGGGCGATGAAGCTTTGCACGACATCGAAATTTTTCATAAGAATACTAAACTCGGGATCATCATGTCTATATTTAGAACCAAACGTCATAGCACATATAATATTGGCTACGCAGAGAAACAAATCGTGAGCGATATCCCTTTGGGCACCAGTGTGTGTTTCAAGAGAAGTTGTCAGATCTTCTACAACGGCACAAACTTGTTTTTCAAGCGGTAACAAGCCACTACCAAACATTTTCACCGCTGCATGAAATATTTTGCGCCGTTTTTTCCAACGTGGACACATGTCTTCACAAAATCCGATGTCCTTTCCACCATGGCTTAACAATATTCCCACATACGGTAGGTTCAACGGTCGGCCACCGAATATATACGATTGCCTTACGAGGACTTCCCGAGCCATATCCGAGCTACTCACGACAACAGCACGTTCGCTCCCGAAAAAGACTGTCATCAGGTCTCCGTGTTTCGCGGCAAGTTTCGCCAAAGTCACGTGGGCATTTGAACCAATCTGATGCAGATTTCCCAAAAGCGGAAGTGGGAACGGTCCAGGAGGGAGATCACGTGTCGTGAAATACGACCAATAGAAAGAGAGAAAGCGCCAGAATAGTAGCACTAAAATAATGCATACGAAAAGTGTAAACATTGTTCTTACGTTTTTCGTCTTTTCTTTTAGTGTTTTCGCCCGTACTTAAGAACTGTGATTTTTGCAGAGAGAACAACCTTGGTACTTTATATAGACACTTGCAATTTTAGTAGATTGTAGTTGCCACAGAAGGTATATGGAAAGTACTCAGCATATATTTATATCACCAGTTAAAGAAGTCTTTCTCGAAGAAAACCTCTTTAGGAAATGTTATCCAAAGAAGTGTTTTTATGAAACACTTGACCGCGCCACTCAAAGAAAGGTTACAAAGTTAAACGCCACTCCACACACTTTTCGATTATTCTCAACTTAAATGTTCTATTATCAATTTAAATTGCACAGTAAATTAATCACCAGGGTGTCAATGATATATTTTCTTCGAACAACGAGTATACACAGAAATCATAAGTAATTGTGTTCGTAAACAGTTTCTTCAGCTAAGCTCGCTACGAATGGGTAGTTAAGCAATTCCAATTAATTTGATTCGAAACAGTCCCCAGAGCGTCTATTTGTAAGAAAGGCTCCGTCTATCTCTCTGTAAGCTGGCTTTGTGTTACACAGATTGATATATCTTCTTCAGTTGTGTTCATCACATACCATCACGTAAACTGATCGAATCATTCAAACACACTCCATTAATATCAACAGCCCACCAAAATATGCCATAAATACATCTTTATCATAACCCGAATACCAATCATCAACCCACACACAGTATAAAGAATATTAAAGTAGCTAATTATAAAGATACGCTTGAATCGCTTTTTCACACAGGATTTTCTGACAGGCAACTATTAAGCATGTCTTATAATAACTGCTGTATGAGGAGTTATCAATCTTTGTATATCAAACTATGGTGTTTCAGTCTTAATAGTATGTATACACTACATTACAGATAAGGCGATGAACTCTCTGCAAAGCAAAAAAAAATATTGTCTATATTTAGGCAATGCAATCTTAAGCACCTACAAAGATCTTTTGTAATAATCTTTCATACATATAATTCCTGGTGATTGAAAGCTCGTTATGAAGCATGTCCAATATGATATCGTACTGCGTTCACAATTAAGGCACAGTCGGAATATTTGCATGAAAAAACTTCAGATTGCCGTAGGTTATGCACGCAAAGTCTAAATAACATACTTATTTTACGCAACAATTTAGACACTACATTCAAACTGTGTGGCATTGAACATTTTCAAAACAGTAACTTTTCGATCAGTTTAAATATTAATAGTAAATTTTAGATTAATAAAATAATTGTAATATAGAGAAGTAAGGCATTCATACTGTACATGGAGTGTCCAATTTATGTGGCGAGCTAGCCATGGAAGCTGGTCATGCATGCTATGCTAATAAAACCGCATCTAAACCGGTTAACCACAATAAATTTCTAAAGGTTTAAATGATGCAAATCACCAAAACTTGCATCGCATGACCTGTTTATATGGCTAGCTTCGCCAGTGATATTATTGTACTGGATTGTATTGCAATAACATGTGCTATATATTTAAGTATTTTTGCTGATATTTTAGTTTTATAAACGACAAGTTCCTTGTTTTTCATTTTCGCTTTTCAAGAACAACTTTAAAAGGTTTCGGTTTACGAATGGAAGCCGCGTTCGCTTCGCTAGCTCCCAGATCCCCGGTATTAACCATCGCCAAACGAAAATTATACACCATCCGGGCAATCGTCACGAATACAATCATCTTTCCCAGAATTTCACCGACGCAGACTCGCTTTCCCGCGGAGAAGGGGTAAAACGCAAAGGGGGGTGGGGACGAGTAATTTCCGTTTTCATCCAAGAATCGGGCTGGCCTGAAGACGTGCGGGTCATCCCAAATTCGGGTATCGTTATGAATTGCAAACGCGTTTACCAGGACAGTGGTATCTTTTGGGACGCGGAAGCCGTTGATCGATGCATCTGTAGTCGTACGATGAGGAAGAAGCAACGGTACTATAGATCCACATCGAAAAACTTCTGTAACGGTTGCCCATAGCAACGGCAATCGGTGGCGGTCGGAAAATCTCGGAGGGGTATCGGGATCTAGAATTCGCGTCATCTCATTGTATATTTCGTCTTGTATGTCTGGGTATAAAGCCAAGTAGAAAACACCCCATAATATGGACGAGCTTGAAGTTTCGATGCCCGCAAAAAACATATCAGTTATTATTAGCATAATTTCCTCTTCGCTTAAAATTACGTCATCACTCGTACCATCGATTACGTCATTTTCGTATTGCTTTCGTAAAGCATCGGTAAAGTCTTGGATTTTATCAACTTTCATGGAGGTGTGTTCGTGGTACTTTCGTGAAACGATCGTATCCAAGAGACCGATAGCGGACTTTAGTTCGATAACACGCTTCAGAGGCAGCTGTCTTAGCAACGGGATCATGTCAATCAGGTTACCAGGGGCGACGAAGCTTTGCACAACATCGAAATTTTTCATAAGAATACTAAACTCGGGGTCATCATGTCTATATTTAGAACCAAACGTCATAGCACATATAATATTGGCTACGCAGAGAAACAAATCGTGAGCGATATCCCTTTGGGCACCAGTATGTGCTTCAAGAGAAGTTGTGAGATCTTCCACAACGGCACAAACTTGTTTTTCAAGCGGTAACAAGCCACTACCAAACATTTTCACCGCTGCGTGAAATATTTTGCGTTGTTTTTTCCAACGTGGACACATGTCTTCACGAAATGCGATGTTTTTTCCACCATGGCTTAACAATATTGCCACGTACGGTAGGTTCAACGGTCGGCCACCGAATATATACGATTGCCTTACGAGGACTTCTCGAGCCATATCCGAGCTACTCACGATAACAGCACGTTCGCTCCCGAAGAAGACTGTCATCAGGTCACCGTGTTTCGCGGCAAGTTTCGCCAAAGTCACGTGGGCATTTGAACCAATCTGATGCAGATTTCCCAAAAGCGGAAGTGGGAACGGTCCAGGAGGGAGATCACGTGTCGTGAAAGACGACCAATAGAAAGAGAGAAAGCGCCAGAATAGTAGCAATAAAATAATGCAAAGGAAAAGTGTAAACATTGTTCTCAAGTTTCTCGTCTTTTCGTTTAGTGTTTTCGCCTATACTTTATAACTGTGACTTTTGCAGAGAGAACAACCTTGGTACTTTGTACAGACACTTGCAATTTTAGTAGATTGTAGTTGCCAATGAAGGTATATGAAAAGTACTCAGCATATATTTATATCACCAGTTAAAGAAGTCTTTCTCGAAGAAAACCTCTTTAGGAAATGTTATCCAAAGAAGTGTTTTTATGAAACACTTGACCACGCCACTCAAAGAAAGGTTACAAAGTTAAACGCCACTCCACACACTTTTCGATTATTCTCAATTTAAATGTTCTATTATCGATTTAAATTGCACAGTAAATTAATCACCAGTGTGTCAATGCTATAGTTTCTTCGAACAACGAGTATACACAGAAATCATAAGTAATTGTGTTCGTAAACAGTTTCTTCAGCTAAGCTCGCTACGAATGGGTAATTAAGCAATTCCAATTAATTTGAAACAGTCCCCAGCGTCTATTTGTAAGAAAGGCTTCGGCTATCTCTCTGTAAGCTAGCTTTGTGTTACACAGATTGATATATCTTCTTCAGTTGTGTTCACCACATATAGCATCACGTAAACTGATCGAATCATTCGAACACACTCCCTTAATGTCAACAGCCCACCAAAATATGCCATAAATACATCTTCATCATATCCGAATACCAATAATCAACCCACACAATAGTTTTGTGTTTACCACAATTGGCGACACAATTTCCTTAATTTAGAAAACCACTTGCACAGTTATTCGAGTAATCTTCGTGCTATATTTAGGCGATAAATTTCCAGCAATAAAAATCTTTATACAAATTTCAAAAATGATACAGTACCAAAAATGATATACAAACTCTTCTAACGACATATAAACAAAGTCTATGGAACATTGATACGGACCCCACACAGAATAAAGAATATTAAAGTAGCTAATTACAAAGATACGCTTGAATCGCTTTTTCACACAGAATTTGCTAACAGGCAACTATTAAGCATGTCTTATAATAACTGATGTATCAATATTTGTATATCAAACTATGGTGTTTCAATCTTAATAGTATGTACAGGCAATGAACTCTCTGCTGATAGCAAAAAAATTGTCTATATTTAGACAATGCAATCTTAAGCACCTACAAAGATCTTTTGTAATGATCTTTCATATACACAAATCCTGGTGATTAAAAGCTCGTTATGAAGCATGCCCAATGTGATATCGTACTGCGTTCACAATTAAGGCACAGTTGGGATATTTGCATGAAAATAAACTGAACTTCAGATTTCTGTAGTTTATGCATGCATGGGTTCAAGTACTGAGAAAGGGGAATTCGAACTTCTTGAATCTATGCCAAAAACAATTTGGACAAAATTCCTACACTTTTTCTACCAGAACGTGAAATTTATATCTATAGTTTATATCTGTGTTTATGCCCCTGTCATAAATTTATGTCAAATGTTTAGCTCACCATCTGGAAACGAATAAGATTCGTATTCTTTTTTCTCCTCTTTATCAACGTCCATCTTCTCTTGGGCAGATTTCTTTCCCTCGAGCTTTGCTTTCTAAAAGTAGATGCTTTCTAAATTCAACATCACTCATACTGTATATATACTGCATACAGTTCCCAAACCAATTAAAACGGATTTGGGTGGAAATACTGTAGTGGGGGAGGTGGGAGAGGTGCAGGTACATAGGGGAGGTGCAGCGGTCTAGCTCAGGACCCCCATGGAAAGTTAGGGCTTAGAACGGGCCAAAGTCAACGACGTGACGTATGCATGTAGTGTACATATGTATCAGTGTATTAATGAATTACGACTGTACAACTCATCCAATTTTGCCCTTTATTACAATTACTACAAAGTTTCTTTCAAAACTTTGCATTAACAGAGCACTTGACACAGAGATGAATGAATATCACTGTTTCAATTTTACAGAAAAACTTTCTTACGAAGTGTAGACCCTAAGCAACCAAAAAATGTGAAATTTTCACTTTGATCTATCATTGAAACTTCCCCAAGGGGAGGTGCATGACGTTTCAGGGGAGTTGCAAAAATTCTCAGGGGAGATACAAAACGATCTCAGGGGAGGTGCGCACCTTCCCCCACTTCCCCTAAAAATCTGACCATGGTAGAAATGTACCTTTTCTTCCTCGAGTTTCTTGTCATCCATAATTTTAAATCTGTCTCTGATCGGAATTAATTTTTGTTGAAGTTCTGGACGGCACAGCTCGTATACATCCAGAGTTAATGGAAATTTGACGTCCTAAAAGGCCAGTGAATGAATATATGAAAAAAATTATTGGAAGCATTTATTGTTACAAAAATAAGCTTGTTAGAAAACCATATGTCAAAAAATATGTTACTACATGGCACTTAAAAATGTCTTTCAAAATCATATGTACACATTGTCGTACCTTTAATATCTTTGCGTTTATTTTTTCTTTTTCTTTATAATAGAAACGAACAAATTGTATGGACAGATAAGCTGGTAAACGGCTGATGAGAGACTGAAATAAAAATTTAAAACATTCTGCGAATACAACACCAAACACACATTTAACAAAATAGCATTTCAACTATGATCAATTGGTTGAGAAATTCGTCATATCACTACTCACCGATTTGGTATAGTCAGCGTCTCGCCCAAGTGTTGCAGAATTTTTATGAATTGTTTCTGTTAGACGCTGTAACACAACATCGTTAAGTTATCTCAAGGTACTCTCGTGAAATAGAACAACAACTTACAACTTACATTTTTTAACCCAGTATGAAGATATTTGACATCTAAAAAGAATAACAAAAATTCGATTAAATATGTACTTGTATATGTATTAAACAGGACATACGGACATCTCTCTAATATGCCACCTCTCTAATACAGACACCTCTCTAATACAAACACCTCTCTAATACAAACACCTCTCTAATACACATCTCACTAATACAAACACTTCTCTAATACAGACACATCTCTAATACGAACACCTCTCTAATAAGAACACCCCTCTAATACAGACACCTCCCTAATACAAACGCCCCCTAATACAGACACCTATCTAATACGAACACCTCTCTATTACATACAGTACACCTTTCTATTACATACACCTCTCTAATACGAACACCTCTCTAATACAGACACCTCTCTAATACGAACACCTCCCTAATACAGACACCTCTCTAATACGAACACCTCTCTATCACAGACATCTCTCCAATACGAACACCTCTCTAATACAGACACCTCTCTATTGCAGACACCTCT
Organism: Paramuricea clavata; assembly: GCA_902702795.2. NCBI lineage: Eukaryota > Metazoa > Cnidaria > Anthozoa > Malacalcyonacea > Plexauridae > Paramuricea > Paramuricea clavata. The sequence goes on along the minus strand of CACRXK020002307.1, from coordinate 689 downwards.
CTAATACGAACACCTCTCTAATACAGACACCTCTCTAATACGAACACCTATCTAATACAGACACCTCTTTAATACAAACATCTCCCTATTACAGACACCTCTCTAATACGAACACATCTCTAATACAGACACCTCTCTAATACAGACATCTCTCTAATAGAGACAGCTTTTTATTCAAGACGATTTCCAATAACTCTCATACAGTTACTTGAAAAAACCTCTACAAAACGACAACGTCAATTTTCGCTGAGTGCATCCCTTTGGCGAGGTCCGATTGTTCTGGTTGGTCGTAAAATAAATTCTCGTATGACCTGACACAAGCAACACATGATCCAATATTGCCTTCTTCAGCATGCAGCCTACCTTTATCAATAAAACAACTGAGCTGATAAAGAGTTTCATTTGATACAGATTCAGGTTCATCAGGAGCCTCAGAACATTTTAAACTTCAAGAAAGTTAAAGAAAATGAATGCAGATAGACGTTATATTTTTAAATCTGGATCTTGAATTCATGGTAGATGGCAAGGAAGCAGAATGACAGATGGACAGGCAGCGGGACAAACAAACAAACAAACAAACAAACAAACAAACAAACAAACAAACAAACAAACAAACAAACAAACAAACAAACAAACAAACAAACAAACAAACAAACAAACAAACAAACAAGCAAAGCAAAGCAAAGCAA
>CACRXK020002306.1:0-36746 GCA_902702795.2 Paramuricea clavata | reverse complement strand
GGGGGGGGGGGGTTTCAGCTTGCGCGAATTTTTTTCGCCCATCTGCTTATGCTGGAATTCTTTTGCGTAATTTTAAAGATATTTTCTTTACTTTCCCTCTTTGCACGAATTTGTTTCTTTTACTCTCCTTTCTGCGATCTTTTGTTTTTCCCCACCTCTCGTCATCACTTTTCTAATGGTCCGCTCCTTACGTACACCTCTCTAGTACAGACACTTCCCTGTTAATTAATAATATTTCCTTTACTAAATTAGTATAGCTAATTAATACGATGGTTTCGAGTACAATTTGGATAAATTATGCACGAGTGAATTTCGCAAGTGCTTGTTTTATCCACATTTCACGAAAACCCGTCCTATTACGTATTAATAATATACATAAAAATGTTCGAGACAAGTGTAGTTTTAATGCCGTCTGTCTTACAACGAAACGTTCACTGATAATGTTTTCCTGCTTTGCTACGGGTACATCACATTTTACATAACGATAACGGTTTGAAAATTTCACTCAATTCTGTAAGTTTTTTGTTCTTTGCACTGTTGTTACAGTTTTTGTACTGCTGTTTGGGATTAAGCGCACCGAAATGAACCAATCACAGTCGAGTAACATTTTTCTGTATATTATTAACACTTTCATATTTCATTTCATTTAGAGTGCCATGGAAAGCCATGCAGCAATCAAAAGCATTCCGCCATATGGAGCTGGTTTACCAAATGTTTTATCCTTCGTTAATGCGGCAACATAAAGACTATAACAAAACAGAAAAATTCCAAGGGAATATAAGTATTTTCTAAAAGGGTACTACAGTAGTTATGAAAACATTTGTTTCAGTATATACTGTATTTAAAACAACATTGAATTTCATGTATTACCTTCCACAAAACAGCAACTGTCCGATAAGGAAAAGTGGTCCGACCTGTAATATGTCAAACACAAAATGCACGTGACATAGGGATAAAGAAAATACTTCAAGAACTTACTTATGTTATATTTACCTTAGCCAAAGAACATGCTACATATGGTACATAAACAATTGCAAGGTGCACCTATAGCTTTTGCCAATTACAGCGGTCCTATAATCTAGCTAGAGGTTCAGATTTGACTTTCACTACCATTAAGGGACCACTAACCAATCAGATGCATGCGTTTGATAGATCCGATTCACCAATCAGATGGGTACTCTCATTTTCGGATTTGAAATATTATGGAAACGATACTTCTGCTGGGGCGTTCAGTGCGATCGCCACAGGCAGCACAATACAGAATCAAATTCTACTGGGTGTGGGGCTCCCTAAGGTTTGGTTGCAGCCTCAAAACTGATTAATGCATGTCAAAATTATGTCAAATAACATTTACACCCTTGGTTAAATCATGAACAAGTCGTTACAACCTTACTCCATGCAGTCATCCAGACCTGAAAATCACGTACCTCATTTAATACTGTGCACAAAATATTTTTTTGCTTTACTACTTTAATAAATGATGTTGTCTCTTTCTGGTATTAAAGCTACAAGGACTACTTTTGCTAGCCCTACAGCATCACTTAATTTTGCTAGCCCTACAGCATCACTTAAGTTCTTGCCTTGTTCAATTTTTGTGTTTTCTTAAGTTGTCATATAAACAGATCTGTAATGTCTAGTAAATAAACATGATTCAGGTCAGCTCAGCACGTCAAGGTTTGGATTTTTGAAATTCAAGGAAAACCAAAGTTAGTATAATTATAGCGCGAGTGTTAAAATCATGAATCCTAATAATTCTAATTAGATATGTACGTGTACATGATCCTATGACATGATCACAAGTGGCAATCCCGGTTTTTTACGCCGACAATGAAAATAGAAAATCAGATAAGAGCGCCTGATTCTAACCTCATTGTGCTTTATGGCCGTCAAAATAATTACATTCTCAGACTTGAACCCATCCAGTCCTTTGATTTTCACATTCAAAATATCCAGAAAAGATTCACACTCCCCCCCCCCACCCACATTGAAGAAATTTCTGCCATCCAGAAAAGGAGGAGAGAAAAATTTGTTTCTAATAATAGTAAGTGTATGAGGGCATCTGAAGGGTGTAGGTGGGTTAACTTCCAATTTCCTCCATGAGAGAGGATGGAACATGGCTCAATTATATTAAAATACAGGTCTGCAGTTCATACCAAATTTGGTCTTTTCATTAACGGTAGCGCAAGCAAGACAACGCTGTGAATTAAATGGTATCGGTTGGCAGAATCAAAACTCTAAAACAGTTAAAAGTAGGATAAATTATACAATGAGCATCAAATTTATAGCACCAAGTATAAGAAGTTCAATCAATGAACACTGTCAAGTCTAGCCTGCGTAGCAGGCATTTAGTACGGGCGGCAGAAGCGAAGGTGGCAGTGAGGGAACGCCTGCCCAAACGGCTATGCATACAAATTTGTTTTCTCCCATAAATGGTGATTGACGTTTTGTAATTAGCACTTCCATCGGTTCACCCATTATCCAATCATGGTCGAGATTTATATTAATAGCATCATGCATGTTTTTTGCTCGGCAACTAGGGAGATTTTATGCTATTTTAGACAACACAGAGCTTTTATCCTTTAAAAGTTTTAAAGGATAAAAGCTCTGTGCTGAAAGCTCCTGAACCATGGTTGTTTATAAACGTATTCTGCCGTAGCAAATAACAGGTGAGCATGTTTTGAAGTGTTATTCTTAAAATCATCGTTCAACTTCATAGCTGCAATGCCAAGTGATGTAGCCTCAGCTATCTGGTCTTGAATTATACTTTCAAGAGGACAAATAACGATCCCTGCTCGTGCTGGCATGTAGCAAGTTTTGATTTGGCGATAATGTATAATTGAAAGATCAAACTTTTTTTGTATCCCGTATGTAGGAAGAGTCGCGATAACGTCTTCACCACATAGCAAATTAATAATAGACTTTCTCTGTTCTGGTTTCAACTGAATTTCAAAACATAAAAGACTTGAAATATCAGAAACAGTTTCCTCCAAAGCATTAAACAGCCATATGAGAATATATACGCGGGCAAAATTATTGTTGACATTTGAGTTACGTAATTACTTCCGTCAACGAGATTGATCAATGGGAATTACGACGTTTTTTCGGTCGAAAACACATTTGACATTTTAGAACCATTTGAGAGTGGGCAGGCGTTCCCTCGCCGCCGCCTTCGCTTCTCCAGCCCGCACTAAACGTCTGCTACACAAGCTAAGTCAAGTCATGCAGTATATACATGCATACCTTTTTAAATTCTTTATTCTCAGGTAGATTTAAGATTCGTGCTAAAAAATTTCCATATAAAGATGAAGCATATGGGCTAACAAGTCAGCTAACTGCAGATCTCCAAACAAAAGCAAATTAAGCAACTATTATACATTGTCACTAGACATGTCTAATTTTGATTGGTCGATATAGCTAGCTAGCTTATAGCTGCGTATATATTTGTTTTAATTATTTTGTGGAAAGTTAACACAATATACCACGTAATATTTATTTAGCAACGCTTTTGATCTGTAATTAGCCATGATTGTCTGGGCGTAAAAAAATACCTGTGGTTCCGGTTTCATATCGTGAAAAAATTAGGGTCGGTAGGTCGGAAATAATTTTTTTTTTAAATATTTTTTTCATGGTTTTGGCGTTTTTTTGCTAAAAAGTCCCGACATCAATATTAACTAGAGATGCGTATTTCCTATGGACGAATGTAGGCAATTTGGTTCATAATTAGTGTGACAACAGACACCATTTTGGCACGCTGTATGAGCAGCCCGCAACCACCTGGAGAAAATAGGGTCGCACTGTCAATCGCGTTGAAAAAAATAGGGTCGGTCGGGAACCGGAACCACAAGTATTTTTTTTACGCCCTGGTATAAATTACACTTTCTTAAACCCATTGAACCGCAATGCACCCCAGTGGCAGTGCGCCCTACTTTTTTTTTACTTGTTTAACGCCAGACGATTTTACTCGTCACTGGGGAAGCTGATCTGCAGCTTAATGGGTTATTAACAGATTTTAAGGAGAGGCTATGACTAGTGATTTTGAGGTGGGGTCATCATTTTTCAACACTGCAGTTTAGGGGGGGGGGGGGCTATCAAAGATTACCTAAACATTTGGCAGGTCACCATAAAATTTCCTAAAATTTTCATTTGCATTATGATTATTACTGGATACTGTTGAATCCTATTCTCCAAAGCAAGCTTTGATTTGCTATTCACTATAACACCTTATGCTTTGTAAGGGACCAATCATTAATTACAGGGGGGGGCTGGTGGAAAAAGAGGGGGGTCAGATATTTTTGTGCATGAAAAAGGGGGCCAAACATTTTTGCACAATATAAATACCTGCCCCGCATGACCCCATCATACCATAAAACCTACAGATAAAACATAGAGAGCAGTAGAACTGTAGTAAACTCCAGCACAACACCATTTATTAAAATGATTTCAACATAAACATGTACATTGGAACAGCCGTTGATTCAATAAACAGTAAAGAATATTATAAATTATGATACATGTATATAGGGCATAGGTGCCAACTCTCATGGATGCAGCCATAAATAGATAATCAAAACATCACTTCATGCAACCTCGTACTCGTGGGTATTCAACAATATGGTTTTGTATATCTAAATAAAAGCTCCCAAAAGTTGTGTGTATAAGGTATAGACATTGAAAATGCCATTTCCAACAATCTACAGACTCGCTCGGCACTAGCCTGCATGGCAGGCGGTACTTAGGTATTTCCTTTGCCTCCCTAATTTTCGCTGCCTGTAGAAATACCGCCTGCCGCGCAGGCTAGCTCAGCGCCAACTATGGTGGCGCCTTGTGGGCCCCCCAAAGCAAAATCTCAGATGTTTTTTCCCAAAGTTGGCAACTATGATAGGGTAGTATGATTAAATGTGGCTTCACTTTATAAGAACTTTAAATTACGAATGTGCCTTTTGTTATTTGCATGTGGGGGGTCAAGTATAATTGTGTGTTATCCTCAAGGGGGCCCAACAAAATTTTAGCATCTAATTTTTCATTTCCACCAGCCCCCCCCCCCTGTAATTAATGACCGGTCCCTAACATCCCTGTATGCACAGTTTTAAATTTTTCTAAAAAAACCCTGGTTCACACTATTTGTACCAGTTTGCAGAGCTGTGGCAATTAGCAGATTATTTATAAGAATCATGGTTTAATATCATGCTGCATCAATACAACGTTGCTAAATACTACATGTGACATTTAATCAGAAATTTAGAATCATCTTGATAAATAAACTAGGCTACAAATGATTGAAATGAACTGACTATTATGAATATTATAAAGGCACTTTAATACCATGGCTTCCATATGCTCCTAAAGCAATAGCTAGTGCTCCTGAAATGCCAGCGATTTTGAAAAATATCTTTGACCTTTGATAATTTTGAATAAATTGTATTAGAGTATCTTGAGTAGCCATACTGTAAACCGAGCTGTAAACAATATTCACTCAAATTCAAAACAATAAACAATATTCGAATTGCAATTTGCTGGTACCAGGCACTGATCAGTGACTAAACTTTGTGTTCAAATTTACTAAATCGAGAAAAATAATTTCGCTCCCACGCCCCACCCTCTCTTAGTGCGCCTATTTCGCGTTTCTGCATATTAATGAGGTGACGGCAAATGCGCTCGGTGACGTCACGGAAATCAAAAGCGTGCACAGAGGACTAGGGACTAATCTGCTCAAAATTCTGCTCAAAATTGGCCACAAAGCGCAGCAAGACCCTTAAAATCAGGGGCGAAACTAGCCCCTTTTAATTAGGGGGGTGTCTGGCAGAATTGCCCTGCCAAAATCAATGATGCCCTGCAGCGCCAGCGCTAATACAATACATCACTAAGCTACGTGTATAATTGAACTGCCGATGCCAATGGCACATGCATACGAACTGCTTATTGTTTGCTAGCTGTAATAAGTTATTATTATTATTATTATTATGTAATATTTAAACATGAAGCCTAATCACTGATCTACACTGTTATCAACTAGGGTCCTGTATCTACAATAATTACAAAATAATTAAGACTAAGATAAATAAGAATGTGTACTACAGGTTAAAAGCTATTAAGTTCAATGTTCCAATAAGAAACTCTAAGCATCTAAAAAGTTCTGTAACTTAACTTTAAAATCATTTAATGTTAAGTTACTTTTAATAACTCTACATTCTATCATTTAAAGTTGTACTCACAATTCATTTATTTAATTTTATTGGAATTTTTCACATTTCCCTGCCAACCCCCCCTCCCTCAAGTTTCGCCCCTGCTTAAAATTTCTTGATACTGAGAATATAAATCTAGCTGCGTTAGTGATATCACAGGGACCCATACTCGATCAGTATCAGTTAAAGAGTCCTGGTCAACCACGATGCAATGCGCGCTTTTGTTTACGTTTTTCCGTTACTTTTCTCGCCATTTTCGAGACCACAAATGACTGCCTCTGGCCCACACCGTAGCAGAATTTATTTATCGTGTTTTAAATAAAGTTTATCCTGTCCCATCCTATCCAAAGACGAATTTTATCAAAAATTTGGTAAAGTCATTAAAATTTCTAAACATTTTACCAAAATTTTACCAAATGTTATTACTAAAATTTTATCAAAATTCACGAAATTTTACCAAAAGTAATTTTATCAAAAGTAAAATATTTCACCAAATCTGGTCACACTGACCAGGAGAGCTCTGCGGTTATTACCAAATTTACATTTTTTACCAAAACGCTGCGGAGGTACATGTCCAGTAGGATTTTCACGCATTTTCATGACGTCATTCCAGGCATGTATCCAGCATTTGGGGATAATGGTCACAATCTCTAACTCCGTAAAACAGTAAACATTTTGAAAAGCGTTTATTTCGACTAAATTGATTAATTTCTGTTTCATTAACGTTTTCGGAGTAGTATTGTTTTGTATTTAAAATACTTATAGTGGTTCCCGCAATTTCTATATCTTTATATAATGACACCACCAGGCTTTAATTAATAAAAGTATAATTATATTACTTTGCGAACAATTCTTAATATATAATTTAAATCGATTTACAGCTATATGCATATTTATATAATAATTTCTTCTAATTATAATCAATATATTAGTTAAATATCAGTTTCGCTTCGTTTCGTTTTGAGTGAAGCACTGGAATCATTTTGACCGAAGTTGACTTTTTCATCTTCAGTAGAGTCTGAAATCCATGCCATGATTTTACCTTCCCAACCTGGGATCACGTCCTCGTCATTCACCAGCTGAAACAGTAAATGAGAACTTGAGGTAGAAATTCGAAGACGTGGAAACCCTAACGATGTTTATCTTTAAAAATAGGATAAAAGTGAACAAAACACTGCAAATGTTACACCAAGGCGCCTTATAGGCCTGTTGTCGTTTGGATTGCTTTCCAGCGAAAAGTGATTTTGTCAAGCTTTCTAAAATAGACTATTGACTGGTAGAACCCAGATTAAAGTTTAGTATCCATAAATATAATGGGTCCATATGCCTATTGACAGCTTTTCAGGCATTTATATACAAAGTGCCCCAGTTGGCTGTGATAGTCATGAGTGAGAACTATCTACGTGTTCAAGCATATAACTTTTTGTATCCCATCTGATATCCTGTCACAGTGAAAGGAATTGCTGTACGTACGAATTTCAAGTATGGCGCACTCAAACGTTTTTTCCATATTACAGTACTATAAAATGGCGTGACAAGGATTAGAGGGTGGGAATTAAGGATTGCAAGGAAAGGGAGAACTTAATCTAAAATTGGGGTAGTTAACATCGAAATTGGCCCCATTTTTTCTGATTGAACTTTCTGTACTTTCTGTAACGACACATAGGGTGATTAGAAATTCATACCTCTTCCCTGATAGTTCCAAATTCTGCATCCAAAGCTTTAAAGTAATATCGATATTGTCCTGGTGGATCAAGTAACGATTTAAAATCTCCCAAAGTCACCTCGCCAAGTCTAGAAATAATTCGTATATGGTTACAAAATTCCGATACAAAATTATTCCAGAAATAAAAAATCCCATCCATCGAATGCACCCCAAAACTGGTATTTAATTAACGCTGTGTGAAGAGCTCCCCATTAAAGTGCCTATGACACGAAATTTCACCCCAAATGTTTATGATTGCATTGTAAAGATCACTTAAAATGACTTGATAATTTCTTTTATAGAATTTTGGTAACTTGCTTCCTTTACAAGATATTCAACTTTGTTTCATATGCAAATATCACCGGTGTGACATCACATCGCATGACATTTTGAAAACGCAATATTTTACTTTGATAAAATATTTTTACAAACAAATACCACGGGCAATAGGACAGGTGTAGTGTTGTTAAATAAAAAGTTAGAAATGGTATTGTACTTACCCATGTATTATAATTATGTTTAGAAGATCAGAATATTCATAAATTCTTATTTTGTTTCATAAATAGTTCTTTAATATTCGAAACAAATTCCACATCTACTTTGTCTGCCGCCGCCATGTTTACTCGCCCCAATCTACATACTACACGGCATTGCCGCCCCTCCTGGCAAAATAATAAGCAAGCGAGAAAAATTAGAAGAAAATAAGAGGGTAGGAACATCGTTGTCATAAGCTGGATGCAGTGACACTTCCATATATGGCACAAACGTATCCATAACTTCCATATATGGCACAAACGTATCCACGACGCGTTTTATAACGTTTTATTTGACGTAGGGATGACGTGTAATGCTGCTTCCCGCCTATGACGATTTGAATTAGTCTTGTGATACAAGATTGAGAAAGCTGATTCGCCCAGAGCGATGAAACGCCCACGAAACGCCCACGAAACGCCCACAGTGTTCCTACCCTCTTATTTTCTCCTTAATTTTTCTCGCTTGCTTATTATTTTGCCAGGAGGGGCGGCAATGCCGTGCAGCATGTAGATTGGGACGAGTAAACATGGCGATGGCAGACGAAGCAGATATGGAATTTGTTTCGAATATTAAAGAACTATTTATGAAACAAAATAAGAATTTATGAATATTCTGATCTTCTAAACATAATTATAATGCATGGGTAAGTACAATACCATTTCTAACTTTTTATTTAACAACACTACACCTGTCCTATTGCCCGTGCAAATACAGAGGGTTATTGCCAGTTATGAAATTAATACAAATACAAGGGCAATTTTTAAGTTTTTTAGATACGTATTCGTCAAGAAAACTATACTTTTCTGAAAACTCATTATGTGATGTGATGTCACACCGGTGATATTTGCATATGAAACGAATTTGAATATCTTGAAAAGGAAGCAAGTTACCAAAATTCTATAAAAGAAATTATTAAGTCATTTTAAGTGATCTTTACAATGCAACCATAAACATTTGGGGTGAAATTTCGTGTCATAGGCACTTTAAAGAGAATGTACACTTCGTTGCGGTATTCCAGAGAGTTTAGTCCGTGGCCCCATTTTTTCTTGAATATAGCGCGTAGATTGCTCTTAACCAAAATGCAAAGCAGAAACTTAAAATAAACCTACATGCACCATCCACTTCATTTGCTTGAAAAAAACAGCAAATCGATCCCATTAACCCCGTTAATTAATGCATGTTGATGATCAACGATTCAACGTGTGTGACAAAACGACTCAAGTATACATATTGTGATTACGAGTTTTTTTATTAGTTTCAGTTTCTTTAATTAAGCATTTTCAATTAGCCTTTCCCGCGCCGCCATTTTTGGGGTACTTTTTTGCCAATCCTGCGAGTGTAACACCACGTAACTTCGACATTTTATAATTTTATGGGTGTATGATGGTAAATTTACTCTGTAAATAGTTAGTTTGTTCTGAAATATTGCTTTTCACATTGTTATAATCGTTTACGAAAAATTACAGTACCCCAAAAATGGCGGCGTGAGAAAGGCTAATTGACTGTAACAGTCGTGACGAAGTCATGCTCGACGACGTCAAATCTTTCTTATACTATCAATTCGTGATGATTACCTTTTCGACATAATCAGAACAGATGGTGTGGAAGACCAAGATGGTTGGTAGGTTATCCGTGTAACATCTGGTGACTTTGTAACGTCTAAAATGGTATACAATGTATTAGCATATACTCGGGAGGTGGATAGTGCTTTCGCGCAATTTGATTGGTTGCCCAGCTCTGGATATCCTTGCACCATTCACCTGCGGACAAAAACAAAATGACGTCCCATTTCGCTCCGGTTAAGCACGAAGAAAGCCACAAAGTTTTGTTTAACAGTGTGCAGAGGTATTCTTTCAAGCTATCGTACTGTGTATATCCTTGCACTATTCACCTCCACTTCGATGAATAATTGTTAATTATAATAACCATATTAGTCGACACTAAGTATAAAGTGATCGCTCCGATCCAAATAGCTTCCCAAAGCCCTTGAACGATTGCTCGTTAACTGAGTACTATATAATATTACTGGGAAGGTCAAAATGGATCAGAGAAAAACTAAGAGAACTGTGGGACACCATTTCTATACATACACATGCATTTATCGAAATATATGTATGAAGAAAACTCCAAGAAAACTACCATATACGTCACCATGAACTCGTGCAGAAAGCATGGCAGACATTTCACGCGTGGGGAAATTAAAGTTACCCCCCCCCCCTTCTTTTGGTTATGGATATCTCAGTTCTTATCCAGCTATCGATCATTGCAACTTTTTCAGCGCTCAGTCCCCCCCAGTGTCCGCCACTGCATAGACCTTCATTCATGCATCACTCAACATGAGATTATATTATGTACCTGTTATATTATTAACTTGCCGTAAAAGAGTTTTTTTCGTTACATAAGCGTTTATACGAATTTCAAAAGTCAAAAGGAAGAATATACACAATTGTATATTACACTCACCTTTCTCTCGAGGACTGCTAAGGCCGTTTTGATAATTGTTATTTCTTGGAGATGCCTGCGGAAAAAAAGTATAATTTATAGGTCGGATTTGAGGCTGATCGATGTTTATAAAAAGTGCAAACTATGGCAAGCGTAAGAATACAATTTCCCGAATACAGCTGCGGTATAATAAGCGAAATTAAACCGCTCAGGGATATTACCGCACCACAATGTATATGCTCCACGACTGGCACTTGCTAAGACGAGGAGGTGAATAGTGCAAGATTCACCTCCCGAGTACATGATAAAACTAAATAACTCTCCGCACTCAAAATATAGGTACACAAGGGCTTACACATAAAAAAGAATAACATGGAAGTTGATCAATGTTGTTTTGTTTTTGGAGGGAGAAAGTCGATGTAATATATCAAATCAAACAATGAGGACTTTACCGGATATCAAGTTCGCGCACGAACTGAACTAATTGCAAGGACTGGATGTCTGGTAAAGTCCGAATAGTCGGGTTTGACATGACATCTCGAATTCACCAATGAATCAGTATTTTCAGGCTTTCTGGCATCCTTGTGTAGAAAAGTAGGACAAAAGTAGGACTATAATTTTAGGCAAAGTAGGAATAAAGTAGGAAAATGTGTAGAAAAGTAGGACAAAAGTAGGAGTTTTTGGAGATGCAAATAACACAAAAATATACAAAATTGGCTCCCTAGGATATATATGGTAAGGGGTGGACTATTAGATATCTAATGGGGAAGTTGTGTGAATTTTTGGTGCTCAATATTTTTTTGTACTCATTCATCTATGCAGGATTTTTTCTCGAAACGTTTAAAATTAGATATTAATTTATAAAATAACATGTACATAACGCGTATTCTGATTGGTCGAAACCCGTGTTTGGATCAGGCCATCCAAACACGGAAGGCTATCGTGTTGTTGTTATTTTATAAAACAATTACTTTATGGTTTCCGTGTTTGGATGGAATGATCCAAACACTTGGGAATGTTGCTCGAGTTAAGAAAAGCGGGCAAAATCACTCGCCTTCGGCTCGTGATTTCGCTCGCTTTTCTTAACCCTCGCAACATTCCCGCGTGTTTATGACGCTTGATTAACTGAGGGGTGTTGAATATTTGGAATCTCTAGATCGTCGGAAATGGCACTTTCAGAGTCTTCATTAATTTATTGATTATAATTCTAAAGATGCTATGGAATTTTATACTCGGAAAAAGTACTTCTTCTCTTCCTGAGATCTTATCATCCGGGACACAAATAGGGAATAAAAATTACGAGTCCTATATAGATCTAATTACGAGAGCTACAGTATAACATACTGATTCCCCAAGCTGTCTTAAAAAAGTAGGATTTTATGAGAAAAAGTAGGAAAATAAGCAATTTTTAATTAAAAATAGGAAAAGTAGGAAAGATGAAGAAAAGTAGGATGGCAAGAAAGTCTGAATTTTAAGAGAAATTAAAGTTGAAGGTTGACGAAGTTCTATGCCAATTTAGATCACATTTCTAGACTTGACTTCTCACAATTGTCATTTCCTTTGTTTATACCACTCATTAATTGTAATTATGAGCGGTAAACAAAGGACATGACAACTGTGAAAAGTCTAGAAATGTGATTTTTATAACCATGAATACATGGTTTGAGATGCATGTACAGCAGTAAAAGAAATCTGTCGACATTTTCCAAAACGCCTTCAACGTTGAATGTTTCAATTCAACACATTTATTTATAATATAGTAAATAAAGATTTACTATTTTTATTATTAGCATGACAAAATTACTGGATGCTGATTGGTTGAGAGGAGTACAATTATTTCATTAATTGTACTGCAGTTCAATTAATGATTTTCCCAAAACAAACAAAATGGCGGAAAGGTATTTTAAACACAAACGTGTTTAAAAAATCTCGTGATGTTTGGAAATTTGCCAAATTGGACTCGCCCCGGCGGCTCGTCCAATTTTGGCAAAATTTCCAAACATCACTCGTACTATTAATCCCCAATTGTACTCGCCATCGCATGATTACCTATACTTAAAGAAAAGTATGAAGAATCACAAGCATAATAAGCTCTTCGCAGAATTTAAATAACAACTGTTTACGAAAGAATTTCAATACGAAACCAGAGCTTCAATTAGAAGGTTCTAATAAGCATTGACATTGAAGACAAGAAAAAGCTAGAGAAATGAGATCTTCGTTCTCTTACATTAAATCTTCAACTGTACCTTGAAAACATCGTTAGTGGGAAACGGTACAAATCCAGTGTCAACTATATTGGTTAAAGTCTAAAAATATTAATAAAACATTGCTGAGTTGTGACAAATATAAAGACGCTTCATCCGTACAGTATGCAAGTATTATTTATATTTTATAACTGCTGCTATAGTAGAAATAGTCTAAATTAGTCCTATAGGACTGATCAAATCGGGCACTCCTCCTAAAAATTACTTATTTGTTCGGCTGATTGGTCTTACAAGTGCTGTTAAAAATGGGCTGGGTGAGGGTTGTGATAATATACTCATCAGAATTACGTAGTACTATTTGCAAGTTTACATTGTATATTATTTATATCATAATAGTTGCAATGAAATAAATTTGATCGCCTTAAATATATTTTAGAGGAATAACAGCATGAATCAACAAGAAGTTCAACAAAATCAATACAACAACCTCCTCCCAGTTTACAAAATATATTATGTATCAATTAAAAAACCTCCTTCGGAAGGCCCATATGCGACAGTATAGTATATGGTTTGTAACAATGTTCTCTTGCAAAAAACTATAAAAATTGAACATGTCGTGATAAAGGTCCGTTTTGAAAAGACGTCGGCTGCTAAAGCCTGGTTTACATATGGTTGTAATGCATGGTTGTAAAAATAGATCACGATCTTGTCAACGGCCAGTTTATACCTGTAAACCACATATAAATCATAAGTATTCTCTAGTTATAATCACTCCGCGTATTTTCAGTTCTAAAATGTTGTATTTCGGCTGATGAGAAGGATCATGACTCGATCTTTACGACCGTTACGACCATATGGAAACCATGCAGAATAAGTTCTCTACTGTTTTTACAAACGCTTTCCCACCTCTTCCAAAGTGTCTAGCGTGCGATGCTGAGGATCCTGCCCAGAAAGAGAACTTCTCAGTCTCTGTAAACATTGTCTGACTGTATCCATATCCTCAAGTTTCTGCAAAGCAAATGTTATGTATTTGGGTGAACAAAACAAAACAACACCGATCACAACGAATGATGTTATTCCACTTGTATTTAGTTATGATCACCATTCATGCTTTTCTTCTAAAAACGCGTAATTTCTCTTACCTATACATATGAGGCGCGGAATTGGACATTATTCTGAACTTATTCTATAACATGCTAAATTCAAAATATATATGGCATATTTTACATACACAGTGATAATTTTCAAAAACTTGTGCTAAACTTATAAAGGCCATTCTAAACATCATCATATACATTCAGAACTTCTTGCATCGTGTTGTCAAATTATATAACTTATTCTAAACTTTTAAATAACATGCCAAAGTTTTTTATAACATGCCAAACTTTAATTTTGCCGCGACCCATTTTACATCGTATTCCAAATTTTCATGTAACATGCTAAACTTTTATCATATGCTGAAAGCACTTTTATATCGTGTTGCATAATGCATTGCGGTCGCGTGCCTGCACAACCCGACAAATCACAGCCTGTGCCTGAGCTGAAAGTCGGCAAATAAGTGGAAATCTTCAAACTGCGCTTTGTAATATTGCTCATGAAGCTAGGAACTTATAATTGGACAATTTCGACGATCGAAATAGTTTGGCAATCTAGAGGCAGTGCAGTTGATGCAATCGACATCAACAACAACGCAATCTGCTCCAGAAGGCGACAGAGAAAGAAGTGTGACGGTCCCCGGCATACTTAATCGATGAAATCGATAATCGATGAGTATCGATATCAATCAATACCAATCGATATTTATCAATCCCAATCGATATTTATCAATCGATTGATATTGGAAATCGATGAATAATCGATGGCTTCTTTTGCTGTGACTTTCATCGATTGATCACCGATTTATTATTAATTTTCATTGATAAAAAAATCCGCCATTAATATGCATGCAATCAAACAGGTAACGCCGTAATTTAATTAATAGAACGGAATTCAGTAACAATGGATTAAATTAGGTTTTCATCTAGCTATAATACAGATCAAATACATGTGTACATTCGAAAAATGAGAACAGATTTACTATTTATGTAGCTCGAACACGCCGACACGCGGCGATTATTTAGGATATAAATCGATAAAAATCGAAAGCATTTTATAATTAAGAAATTAACATCGATTACTATTGATTGATCGATTGGATTTCCGGTGATCTATTTTTATCGATTAAGTACACCGGGGACGGTCGTAGGCCCATAAGTACAAATGCGAGTAATAATTACTCGCATTTGTACTTATGGGCCTACGACCGTCACACTTCTTTCTCTGTCGCCTTCTGGAGCAGATTGCGTTGTTGTTGATGTCGATTGCATCAACTGCCTCTAGATTGCCAAACTATTTCGATCGTCGAAATTGTCCAATCATAAGTTCCTAGCTTCATGAGCAATATTACAAAGCGCAGTTCGAAGGTTTCCATTTATTTGCCGATTTTCAGCTCAGGCAGTGATTTGTCGGGTTGTGCAGGCACGCGACCGCAATGCATTATGCAACACGATATAGGTGGGGTTAATGGGTTTCTGTCCCTGTTTATTTTCGTTTCTGTCAATATAATAAAGTAAGCAACATCAGATTAATCTTACCGATCTTGCCTGCTCCCGCAGAACTTTATCTTCCAGCAGAGCTACTCTACGATCTTGATAGGTTATCCTGTTTGACAGTTTTACCTAAAGAATAACACAGTTAGAATTGAAACAAATACTTATGTCGCCTTTGCTTTAATTCCACTCCTCTTATCGAATATAGAATATAACAGAACAAAACAGAATATAATACAACAGAACGAAATAGCCCAAATAGATCATGCAGAGTATAATGTTTACAAAGTACCACCTGTACCTCAGAAGCGTCCACAGATCGAAGTTTCTGTTGAAGTTCTTTCACTTGCGATCGCAGACCTCCCGCGTTTACTTCATGTTTTTTAATCTTTGAACGAAGGTCTTTCTAAATTTATATGATAATTCACTTAGCAAATATTTCAAACTCTACAATTTAGTGCTATACGGGTAATTCAAACTGAACAAAACAGAGGAAATTACCAGTGGCTATTGGGGTTGAAAACACCTTTCCGCACGAAGTACGAGGATAATGCGCTGACTGATATGATCGGCTATTGTAAAAATTCGGGGAGAGAAAATTTCGGACATTCTTCAAAATGAAGATTGTCCGAAAAAAAATCCATCCATACAAAAGATTACGTGATATGGGGAAAGGAGTACTGGATGTGCGAATTTAGATTGCCGACGCTATGGGACTGCTCCACTGAGATCAAGTGGTAATCAATTGTTTGTCGAAAAGCCGCTGAATTATAAGTATATAACAAATGATTTCAATTAAGGGGCATGTTCTTTGACCACACCCACAGTATATTTTGACACATTCTGACACTCTGGCTAAAAGCCCGGTCAAAATATTCCCTTCCAACCATACTATACTGTATCTCTCTTTTTACACGTCTTACACGAAAAGCTACTGCTTTTGAGTCGAGGCCTCTTCCAACAGGCCGACTCAGATCGATCTCATATTTTCAGCAACAGTTCACGTGTGACCTGGCCCTACCTTAGACAACACATTTTGTTGTTTGGGGAACGAAATCTGCGCGCGTATTTTGTAATGGTGTTGTGACCGCACGAAAGAACTACAGTATCTAATTGGTCCGCTTGGAGATCGATCTCAAATCGATCTGACCTCATCGAGATCGATCTCAAGTCGATCTGACCGCATCGATTTCACTAACAGGCCCTAAAGGCCATGTTACATGGTGCAATTTTTCTTGCAACTTGCAATGCAATTCTACTCTTGAGAGATGTAAAATTGCCAAATACGATTCTTCATTACACTCCGCTGATGTTTTCTCAACATATAGAAAATTCTTCACTGATTTCACTAATTAACATCTCTCAAGAGTATAATTGCATTGCAAGTTGCAAGAAAAATTGCACCGTGTAACATGACCTTAAGGAATAGAAAAATACTACTTAATACAAGTAATTTGAAAACTTTCAAGATCTCAAAAGATCGGAGCAGAGGCACTAGAGCAAATCAATACAAAACTCTACCTCAACATTGTCGACATCGGCTATTCTTGTTAACGCCTTATCGAGTTCTTTTCTTTGCTTGTCAATTTGATCCTCCTTCGAAACCAATTGTGAGCGAAGAAGCGCGATTTCTCGATCTCGTTCTTCTAATATTTTCTGAAGTTCATCTTTATCAGAATTTGTAGTCTGATGTGAAAAGCCAAGTTTCAATAATTCACCTTTAAGTTTCATCATAACCTGTTCTTGGTCTGTCAGTCGAGATTGTAAACCTTGTTTGATTCCCTGGAGGTTAATACATTCCTCCCTTGTTCTGTTTAGTTCATTTTTAAGTTCATCATATTCAGAAGTACGTTGGTCCAAGCGAGCATTCAGGATTGTTATTTGTTCTTGCAAGAGAGAGCCATCTAGCGAAGTAAAGTTGCTTTCATCATCAGATTGCTCGGTCTCCATTCCTTGATTTAACAGCTAAAGATGAAGATTTAAAACATTTATTATTTTATATTCATAACTGCAATTATACGTTTTTAATAGTAGTCATATTGTACAGTAAGTTTGTTGAAATTTTAAAATTGACAACGGTGGAAATGCGGTTTAAGTACTGTACTGTCAAAGACGGGTCAACAGGTTCATCTGACAGGAGGACGCATTCTTCTGAATAATTGGTAATCGGTAATTCCGATTGTGGCACAATCGGTCAACCACTGTTTTGCCTGATAAATTTTTATAACATTTACAAACAAACTCACAAGATCTTGCAAAGTTATCAATTTCTTCCGTGTTTCTTTTACATCTTCTTCCATAATGCCATAACTTTCAACAATCTCTTTCCACTGTCTACAACCAATGGCTACTCTTTTCTTTAGTGCTTTAGCCCCGTCACCAGAGTCCGTGTTTCCTAACGCGCTATCAACATTCCTGCTGTCTGTTGGTGTAGTATTTTTACGCAGTGCATCAAGCCGTAATTTCCCTGCTCTAAAATTGAGAAATCACCTTGTATTAGTGGCTTTCAGCAAGTGTTGTGGGCAAGTAGATGGTGGTTAACTTCAGGATTATTCACAATGTAAGAAACAACGAAAAGTAATCTTCATCTCTCAATTTTATTTCTTTGCTTCCACATATATAATAAAAAAAATTAAAATTGTTTCTGCTCTGCATGATAACTGCCAGTTAACATGCAACCGTATGCTGCGCCATAGGAAGATCAACTATTACAGATGTGATAGTTAGGAGTGTATCAGTGCTATGATTGCCAAGATCGTCACAAACTGGGTGAACACATTTACATTCTTTACAAAAGGCAAAACAAGTTTCATTTACTACAGTAGATATAATTTCTGTTTAGATGGTTCTCTCTAGAGGGCCAAAGGGGCCATCACAGGGACATCGTCGGTCAGTGTTACTAGAGTGTTACTATAACTATTGCTGGCGACAGTGTGTGTTTTGACATAAATGGTTTAAAGAGTTTAGCATTTTAGCACTGTTAGTGAAAATAACTGTGGCATGCATGGTTGATTGCATGTGCATATATGCCATTTCCTATTTGTACAATATATATTGTACATCCAATTAAATTAAGATTGTCCTCTCAGGCCGGTTGTACGAAGGCCGGATAGCGCTACTACCGGATAGTGTTTTTCAGCCGTTGTAAAAATGCTCGGAAAGCTATAAAATTATGGATATGGACCTCACTATTAATAATCGCTAACTGGTGGATAGTGTTATCAGCCTTCGTACCAGTCCCTGATTGAAGAACACAAGCACACAACCTCTCCCTGCACGCTTTCCAAAACTCCTCTTTGCTTTGAGCCACGGGGAAAACTCTGGGCTTTTTGTTATTTTTTGTTATCGGATTGAAGTAGACAATCCGATATGAAAAGTAATTAGCTAATCATGTAACTGGGACCTCAGTTACAAGGTGATGTAAATTCGGGGGGTTCAATTAGCCTTTCTTACGCCGCCATTTTGGGGTGGCTTTTCAGCCGAAGTCTGCGAGATAAGTCCACATAACAGCAATTTTTTTATAATTTTTTGGACGAATGATGGTAAATCTGCTTTGTAAATGGTTAGTTTATTTTGAAAAATTGCTTTTCACGTTGTTTTAATTGTTTGCATTGGTTAACGAGAATTAGATGCCACCCAAAGATGGCGGATATTCGTCATCGTGAGAAAGGCTAATTGACAAAGCGTCATACTACAATCTTTTAGTTTACGGGTTCAAGTCCCGTGTGGGAGTCAGGAGGTTTTCTTAAGTAACTAAGAAAATGAATACAAAGCAACAGAACAACAAAAATAACCATCAAGACCTCGTTCAATTTCTTTCTTTGCATCCTCACTGTAGTGTTTTAATGCTCGAGGCACTTGGATTTGACATTCATAATTTGCGAACGAAGATGTCATTATCGAGCGAGCATATGGAAAACCACCAAGAAAAACATTGTAGAATTAGAACTTAATTAATGTACACATTGATGTAAGGGACCGTTCATTTTTTATCAGGAGGAGGGGGGCTGGTGGTTTTTGCGGGGGGCCACCAGAACAAATAGTGATGGGAAAGGGGGGTCACCTCAGGAAAATTAAATTTTGAGGGGGGGGGGCACCAAAACATCAATGAATATACATAATATATAAAAATCAAAGCAATAAACTTTCGTACTCTTTCACTTATAAAAACTCAAAGTTGGCAAAGTAAAGTTTTAGTACATGCATGCAGTCAATTTAAATTTAAAGTACACATGTAACTGCATTTTAAAACGCAATTTATTTTCTTAGGAAAAAAACTTCATCTTCATGGCTGTTTATTAAAAGTTACTGGAAGTGACATTGAGTATTACAGTCAAACCGGATGTTTTGTTCCCATGAGTTTTGCAACATTGAATCAATCTTGCAGTGAACTGTATGTTTTTTATCTGGAACGATAACATGCGGGAGAAACGTGAAGCAACGCCACTTCATGCTAACGCCAGCATGGCTGACGCGCACTGATTCATGATAGACCATGCGGTGATGGCGTATAAGGGGACTGAAACTGACATACTATATGGCGTGGCGATGGACGACGCGGTGATGGCATATAAAGGGACTGAAACTGACATACTATGTGGCGTGGAGGACTGCAATCCAGTGAACTCAATCTATTTACCTGGGACACGATAACATTCAGTTATTTGGCAGTTAAAAAGTGAAGCCTTGTGTGTGCAATACGCGTATGAGCAGTGGCGTCAGCTCTCCATGATCACGCCAAATAGTACATCACTTTCAGTCCCTTTATACGCCATCATCGCGTGGTCCATCGCCACGCCATATAGTATGTCAGTTTCAGTCGCCTTATACGCCATTACCGCGCGGTCTATCACGAATCAGCGCGCGTCAAGTGGCATTGGCTTCATGTTTCTCTCCCTGCATGTTGTCCTTCCAGATAAAAGACATGGAGCGGGCTGATGCCACTGCTCACGCGAGGCACAGAGTAAGTACATACAGAGGTCTCTTCAGGTTAATTTAGCGTAAGGGATTTTTTGGAAAAATGCGCCATGTTTTTAGCCAGTCCAGTAAAGAGAAGCTGCCTTTTTACGTAAACTGCGCATGTGCAGGTACTGGCTAAGAACATGGCGGCCAAAAAAAACCACCCTCCGGTTCCTTACGGTTTTCTCGCAGAGATGTAAGCCTCTGTATGTTACTCTGTGCATGAGGCTTCACTTTTTAACTGCCAAATAACTGAGTGTTATCGTTCTAGATAAAGTAAAATAAATTGCGTTCACCGGAAAATTGCTCCGAGCAAATTGCAATCGAAACACGCAAGTTGCAACTATCATTTTCTCAAGTTCCTATCACACCCGTGTTGAGTCAAGACACTGAATAAAAAAATCAAAAGGATTAATATCTTGCCTACCACTTGACAAATTAAACGTAAATTCGAATATATATAGAGAATATTTATGCGTGGTTGTCATGGACATATTGTAATTATTTTGAGTATAGGTGCCCGTGCCATTTTTGGCACCGCATTATATTCTGCCTGTGAGTTTGTTAGTTTGTCCGTTTGTTAGTTTGTTCGCATCAATACGTTTCCTTAATCGCCTACCAAAAATTCCTTGCACGTGCTCGGAATTTATTAATTATTACTAGGAGTTACTATCGCAAGGAAAATGCTGCCGATATGTACATGTAGGATGTGCTACAAAAAGAGCGTTTTTCACTGTATGTATGATTTATTGTCTTACACATCGTCGTTCCTCAGTTACCTTCGTACAATTATATCTTACATCTAATCTTATGAAAAGTATATTTTAATATACTTAACAGTGCGACTTTGATAGTTGACACATAATATAAATGATAAAATGTGAATATTATTGAATGATTTTGTCACTTGTACAACTTTTAATTTGGCTATTCAAACAATTGATTTATGCCAAATTAGTCCAGATATTATACCAATATTCTTTCTGTTGAACTCTTCGCGGAGTTATTTTGATGTGTCAATGTCTGTGATAGATGGTCGGAAATGTCAATGTCCAGTGATACAGACAATCTTTATTCGTAATTTTTGAACTCCGCATGCTATCGCCACTGGAAAATATATCGCTTCTTACTCGCGTGGATAAACCATTGTTTAATATGTCCATCACTTTATGTACATCATCATTAAGAACAGTCCAGAAAAAGGATGTGACGGTATATATTTGATTTTGAAACGGTACGTGGATTAATGCAATCAGCTGTATTTAACCTCGCCCGAATGTGAATATTGTAGATCCGTTTCCTGTCTATAATTCGTACTGTCGAGACTGCGTGCTTATACGTTCATTGATCAACTGTTTCCATCAAATCTTGCAATGTTCATTATTAATAAGTGGGAATTGAAACTAAAATAAAAAAGAATATTGTTAGTGACGGAAATATTAAAAGTGACGCCGGAAGGATGGAAGACAATCGTCAATACTTTATTACTTACCATTTTTTTATGTTCATTGTCAGCATAATGGCATCGAGATATTCATACATGCAGTTATATTCAAATTAATGGCGATATATAATATATCAATGCACTATTATTTAATTAATGAAATAATAAACATATGTATTATTAATAACTGCATAGAAATATACAACACATGGCATAATTAGATTCATAACATTGTAATCTTCAACAGGGTCAAACTCAATGGTGTACGTACTCTATATTTACTGCATTGCAAGTTGCTTGTGCCAACTGATTTAGCCTGTCTTCTTCCTGAAGCCTATATTGTAAATTAGCTGAAGATTTCAAGCTTGTTAACCGTTCATAAGTCATCGGTTCAATGACACATGATGCGAGGGTTTTGACTCTACTAATAGCAACATAAGATACTCCAGCAGTTCTTTCAGATTTTCCAACATCTATCCAAGCCTTTGATAGTGTAAGTCCTTGGCTTTTATGTATAGTTAAGGCCCAAGCGAGTCTAAGAGGCAGCTGTTGCCGCTCATGGAAACCACCTTCAGTCTGTGATGAGACAGTGATAGGACATATAGGAACACACATTGGTCGTTCTTCTGAAAAATGTGGACCTCTGTAATTCTCAAAGTTCACAATTACTGCAATTGGTAAGTCAGGCGGATTCTGGTTGTTCTGGAAGACAATGTCAACAATTGTTCCAGTTGCACCGTTACACAGGCCAACACTTGACCACAAATTCATTGTCAACATAACTCTAGCACCTTTAGCCAGAAACACAACTGGCTCTAGTCCAGACATTTCATCAGATGGCATTTTCTTCGCCACAGCAGAAGAATGGCGTGCATTTATATGAGCAATTGGATTTGCCAATTTTGTTAGCTGTTCATGATTGTAATTAGCAACTTGTTCATTACTATAGAAAAGTCTAGTTGCATCATCAAATTCTGATAAATTACTGACACTTGATGGTTGACGTGTAAGAAGTAATTTCCAATCATCTAATGTTGATTCACCTTTTCGAAGGCGCAATAATAAATCTCTGAACAACACTTGATCAGATGTCATACCTTGCACTCTTTGATTCACAGTGAGTTTAATGACTTTATCGAACATTCTGTAAGCTTGATGTCCTTGCTCACCCACAGCATTGGATGGTTTAGCATGATACAAAGGTTTATCAGCCACAGGTGGTAGTTGACCAGGATCTCCAGTCAAAATTAATGATTTTTCACCAAATACTTTATCATGACAGCCAGTGGCTTGTTTACATCGTTTGTCTATCCAGCCGAAAGTAACTTGGCCAAGCATTGAATATTCATCAATAATGATGTAATTAATATCTTTAAGATTTTGCTGTAATCTACATAAGCTTTGACCAGTGAGATCTTTGGCGCCTCTTGAACCAATAGGTAGTTTTAATAAAGAATGTATTGTCACACCTTTAATATTATAAGCAGCTTTACCTGTTGTAGCAGTTACAGCACATTTGTTTTGCAATAAGTTTCGTATTGCATTAATAAGATAACTCTTACCAGTGCCAGCAACTCCATTAATGATTAGGCACAATGGCTCTTTCTTCAAAGAAATTTCGTCAAAATGAGACTGAACAATATGATAAGCTAAGTTTTGCATGTCACTGAAACTGGTGATGTCAACGTCTTCGTATTGCTCGTCAACAGTGAATTCCTCTTTGTTTGTTTTTATCCATGTTGGCATTTCATGAATTTGTTGATCGGAATAACATTCTCTGTCACCATGCCAGTCATGTGTCAACCCAGGTAATTGCTCTGAGTTTTCAAATGGAGTATTGAGGTCAGATAATATCATCCACTCCTCTCGAGTTACTTCCTGCTCTACAGCAGGTTCATGCTCTGTTTCTTGACTTTGAACCACAGCTTGTAGCTTATCAAACCAATCAGGGACATTCGCTTGTCCATATGGTGTTTGTAAAAACTCATGCCAAGAATTGATAAAAATCTCATCGGATGGCTCTTGGTCACCCCATGCATTATTTTGAGATAATTTCCAAGGCTTGTACCTTAGAAGTTGATACTTGCAATAAGAGGCAAAATTCGGTCCCTTTGGATTAGGAGAATATGTCGGAAATATTCTTGGTATAACATTCTCAGGTAACTTAGTTAATTTATCTTTAACAACTTTATAAGTTGTAGCAAACTGAACAAAGTTCATATTTATTACTTCAGGTGAGGTACTATATTGCTCACGGTTAGCATACACATCTAATAGTGAATAATCAGTACATGATTCACCTTCGTCAATACATGAGATATCACGCACTCTGCGTGAGCCGTTCAGACTAACTGGTATAACTTTGAATGATGAACTGTGAAGTTTGAGAGACATTAAATGATGCATTGTCTCCTGGGCAGCATAATCTCTTTCACCAAGAGATTTCATTACTACTTTCTTTATTGCTCTATGTGGGTCAGTGTTATTGTCAATATTTCGCATTATTGAATTAAATGCTTGTTTCAATACAGGAGATCTTGGTTCATCTTTAGCGGCATACTTGGTTAAATACTCAACACAAGCATAATGATCAATTACAACTTGTATATCGCAATTAGCTCTCCAACCTTGCAGTTGAATTTGTTGGTGATTGTTAACTCTGGAGTCATTTCTCTTAGTAACTATTTTGGCTCGATAATGTTCACTATCACCTGAAGTATGAACATTTTCAAACTCTAGTTTTGTCTGAGGACAATGTTTGAAAGGAAAATGAAATCTACATTTCAATTCAGATTCGTTTGACTTTTTTCTAAGGCAATAACCTGTGCTACAACGAGTGTGTCGTTGTACCATGTTTAGCAGATCAACATAGTCTGACTGTTTATCATGTTCGGAAATATCCGAATGTTGTTGTTGACATGGATGAACTTCAGGTCTGATCCACATGTTGTCATCTGGTGGATTTGGATTGACAGTTGAAAGCAACCAATCAACATATTGACATACAGTGTTGGCAGCTTGATGACCGGCTTCAATATCTTGGTCAAGTTCAACTGTGTCAGAAAGATCATTTTCATCTTTCACTTTCTGTGCTAAGAATCCTTTCAAAGCAATCTGAGTCAGCTGACACAATCCTGGGTCATTATTTAGTTTGGCAGTACCATGACAATGAATACTACCTCTACCTTGGTATTCGTACCTAAACCAGTGCCATTTTGCACCAAGTGTATCATAAAGCCAGTGTTTCACAAAGCTTTCTAATCTTTGGGTGAAAAACCAATCAACAATATGAGGATTGTTAATAACATTTTGTCGCCTTGCCCCACTGGTTTGGTTATCATTTTGATTTTCGTTTCCTCCTGCATTAAATAAAGCATGGAGCTCTGGCCAATGCATGTCAGCAGAGGAAAAAGTAAAAAACAATGTTGGTGCTCCAACATTGGTTATAATAGCTTTCAGCTCATCTCTTACTCTATTCCAATATGCAGTAGTACCAGCAATATTGCCGACATATCTAGATATTTTGGACATGAATAAATTGGCATTGTTACTGTCAGCCATTTCCCGTAGTTCATCAATGTTAAGATGTGCTTCACCTGGATTTTGTTTGAGGAAAATTCCACTTTGCTGAAGAATACGCTTTCTTTGAATCATATTGAAAGCCCAATATGAAAATCTGGGATGGCTGGCGAACCGGGAAACCCATTTACCATCAATACATTCAGCAAATTTTAAAAGATGCTTAATCCGTTCTTGTAGAGGGACATCTCTCAGAAGACCTTGGTTAGTAGGATCCCCTTTACCATCAGGGAATAATGTTGGGAAAGCCATGGTGGCAAGATGAGAAATCTGATATTCATTCAGAGGTTCATTCTCAAGTGATGGCCAAGACATTGGTTCATTTTCTGAAAGCTGATTTCGAACAGCTTCTATTTCCTGCTGTTGTTGTTCACCAACAGGTAAAAAACTACTCATTTCAGTTGAGTCATTATAAACAATATCCTCAAAAGGATTGTCAGTGGGAGGACCTGCAGCAGCAGGAGAATCACTATCTGATACAATATCATCTTCAGTCTCAATAGACATGAGATTAGCAGGAACACCATTTTCTGGTAAAGTATTTAATGCATCTTCATTTATTCTCAAGTCAGAATGATGGGGATTATTATTAATTAACCAGAGTAAAGCACTGTTTACTTTCTGCTTTAGCACAATCACATCTCTAAATGTGTTTTCTCTACCTTTCATTTTGACTATAATTACAGTCAGATCTTTGGGATATCTGGGCAAAGATGTTGCAAGTTCTCTGACATTTTGAGGCAGGTTAATACAATGCCCTGAAAAACCT
This sequence comes from Paramuricea clavata, assembly GCA_902702795.2. Taxonomy (NCBI): domain Eukaryota; kingdom Metazoa; phylum Cnidaria; class Anthozoa; order Malacalcyonacea; family Plexauridae; genus Paramuricea; species Paramuricea clavata. The sequence goes on along the minus strand of CACRXK020002306.1, from coordinate 10,340 downwards.
CGTTGACCACCAGGTTTAATATATACTCTCATTATTGGTAGAGCACGAGCAATCAACATTTCCTCAATTTGAGTCAAATTTTTTAGTTGCTCTGGTACAGATGATGGTATCATCGAGTTTTCAACTGACATTTTTTTTGGATTTTTCTTATCTCTAAAACACCTTGAACAAACGTAAGGTGGGTCTGGTGTGGATTTTATCGGCCATGCTTCATGACATACTGTACAGTGACAGACATTGTACTGCATTGACTTGTAAAATTTATTGATATTGGTCTTAGCCCACGATTGATTTTCAATACCACCATATTGAGTATTGTTGAATTGTGTCAAATAATCTTGCTGACTCATTTCATTCTGAACAAGTGATTGTCTCAGTCTTGAACGTCTCTGAGACAGACGATTTCTCTCAAGTCTTGATTGCCTCTGGCTATCAGTTTCAACTAATTTTTTTTCTCTCTTATAATTATTAGCTTTGGCAAGTCTTTTTTGCTTGTCACAGTCTTTTTCTCTGAATAACATTTTTCTTTTTGACTCATAATTTTTTAATTTTGTCAGGTCTTCTTTGTTTGTTTTGCAATCACTTTCCAACACAAGCTTTCTTTTTCTGTTTCTTTGAGGTCTCTCATTTTCAGACTCAACATCAATTAATTGAACAGGGACAAGTTCAAATAAATTGGAATGTAGTTCTACTGACAAAGAATATAGGTGTTGTTCTAGACAAGAGATATCATCAAACTTCATAACAACTGCAGTGCCATTTTCACAAGGCATGCCCATATAGTCTCTGGCATGTGAGTCACAGAGATAGAAACAGTCATTTTGTTTAATTAAAGCCATCATATAACCTTTTAAAATAAGGATGGCATACTCAATATTGCTAGAAAAAGTAGCTAGTAGAGCCGAGTGAATATCATGGTAGTGTGAATCAATATCTTGATTCGATATAACAAGACCTTGACGTTCTTGTTCAAAATGTAAATAACAAATTTGATTTTCAATTGTTACGTCATGAAATTGGCCAACATTACCTTCATAATCATGTACTTCAATGGGTGAATCATTTCTATTTCCATCCATAATAGGCTGTACCACAATAGGTACTTCGTTTGGTTCAGTTGCCTCAATAGGCTGTACCACAATAGGTACTTCATTTGGTTCAGTTGCCTCAATAGGCTGTACCACAAAGGGTACTTCGTTTGGTTCAGTTGCCTCAATAGGCTGTACCACAATAGGTACTTCATTTGCCTCAATAGGCTGTGCCACAAAGGGTACTTCGTTTGGTTCAGTTGCCTCAATAGGCTGTACCACAATGGGTACTTCATTTGGTTCGGTTGCGTGAATGGGCTGCACTTGTTTTTCATGTGTTTTTCGCGTATAAACACGAGGCATATGGGGTATAGTTTCTTGCCCATGTTGGGGCAAGCATATTTCACAAGCAAATGTATTGTTTGTATAGGAAATGTTGACAAACTTGGGTAACTCATCAATAGACAAAAACCTTTCTCTCGCGTTTGCCAAAATAAGACCACCATTTAGACATTCCATATACATTCTATCTCCAAGAATTAAAACATTATCAAATGTTGTACTTGTCCAATTTATTAATGGCGTGTGCCGGGCTGTTAAAAGCGCCGATATACTTATAAAAGCACACTGCTTCCCTCTAGATTGTGGGCTGAAAATTTCGTTGCCCTGATTAATATTAGCTGAAATAAATAACGACATGCTTACTTACCCTTTATACAAATAAATCCAATATTGCTGTTATTGTAACTGTAAATCTGCGCCGTTTCGTGAGAAATGAGAAATCAATCGTTCGCAGAGTATGCCTGTTCGCGGGTTATGCACTACATAACCCGCGAACAGGCAGGCTTTGGAGAAATAGAAAATTGGAGCCTCTCACTGTACTTATGCACAATTATCCTTAGTTATATGACGACATTTATGACGACTCGATAATAATTATCACTTATTTACTGAGATCGAGGGAAACAGTATGTTTTATGGACCAGAGACCACCCTTGTTGCCCGAGTCGAAGCCGAGGGCAACAACGGCGATCGAGGGGCCACAAAACATACTGCTTTCCCAATGTCTCAGTAAATAAGTGTTTTGGTTATTGGAATGGACTTAATTTGAAACCAAAACTGGATAAATGGAACGCCGTAAATGTTTAGTAAAAAGTTTAACAAATGAACTTTGGAACTTCGCGGTTGACACGCATGCGTATTGCACCCATTTTATTATTGACCAGTCAATAAATGTTTGATTGCGGGCCGGTTGCCGAGCATGACGTTTTGTGGACCGGCACGTGACACGGTTTTGACCAATCGGCGAACAGAAAAATTGAACTTGACACTAACTATATAACAATAGCATATAAGACAATAGAACCGGTTATACCGGTTTTACTGCCAAGTTGCTATTTATATATTATTTCGTTCCCTAATTGTTCTTTTGTTCTATTGTCTTGATAGTTGATACAGCAAGGTAAGCAAATTGATACATATTTTGAAATTGCGGAATACTAGACTGTATAGTTGGAACTTATAATTCACAATTTTTTTTATAGTTCTCATTCATATTACAAATTACATTAAAGGAATAAAGGAAAGAAATGGCTGAAAGAAGCGAAGGTAAAGTTCTAAAATAATTATAGGGTTTTTCGTACTTTTATAATACGAGTTTATATGCACACACGGAGAAGTTTAAAACCCATGACAAATAAGTTTATTAGCAAATGCAAACTAAAACTTATGGAACAATATTAAATTTTGCACGTTTATTCATTTGGTTATTTACTGTAACTACATAACGCGTATTAAACGAGACTGCAGACTTTAGGAAAAACTAAAAAAATGTTTCTTCTTAATTATTATAAAGCGCACAACAATCACTTAAGAGTTAAGACGTAGATAATTTAGAAATATTAATTTAAACTTTTTCTAGGGCTGCCCGAGATCTCTTGTTATATACACGCGGTATCACCTGTCAAGAAATCAAATGGGTCTTCGTATATTAATTGCGATCTTCAGACTGAGGCACAAGTAGTAAGAGCTGTGTGCTTTGAAGTCGGCAAAAAGCAAAGCTTGGAATCTTTGGCTAATCAAAAGTCACCAGTGAAGATCAGGAATTACACTATTAGTAAAAAGTATGGCCGAGAAGATGTCGTTATCACCAGGAAAACGAATCTAATCCCAACTGTTGTTCATTACGATTATCAGGAATTGGATAAAAACATATCGATCTCCACCATATCACACGTGGCAGGTGAACAACTTGTGCGTGTGAAAGGGGAAGTGCAGCAGCTGTCAAGTACAAAAACTGTTGTGTTTGACGAAGTCCCAGTAAAAAAACAACAATGTTTCATTGTTGACCCTTCTGGGTTTATAAAGCTGGTACTTTATGGAAAACATGCCGACACACTTGAGGAAGGGAAAGTTTTCTCATTCAACAGAGTTCGAGTAAAGATAACCAAAAATGAGAGATATGTTAATACGCCCAAAAATGAGAGCGAGTGTGTCATCTCTCCAGATGAATCTTTCACTGAAGCCTTGCCTTCTGTGGAGACGACTGTTTCTCCTGTTTTGGGAGGGACCGGCGAAATCCTTGGGGTGACAAACATATCAAAAACACAGTGTTGTTGTTCCTGTAATAAAAAGGTTGTTATCAATGGCAACTTGGCAACTTGTGAAAGCTGCAAAATCGTACAAAAAGCTAGATCATGCAAAGTGCAGTGGTACCTTAGATTATATATAGAAGTAAATGGTAACAATCAACAAAGGCTGCGTTTAACAGCTTTTAATGATACTGCAAATAAATTGCTTAGGATCGGTAATCTTGCTCCAACAGCAACACACGAGGAGTTCACTCAGTGCATGTTAAACTTAGATCCTCTATTTATATCGTATGATATACAAACCAACAAACTGATTAATGTGGATATTATTGATATTTAAACTAATTGGACCTTCAATTCTTAACTGTGCTTTGTTGAATTTATATATGCTGGATGTTTATATTGATTAGTTTAGATTAATATTCAAACTAACTTAACTTTTATTTTAACTATAATTGAAAGGACATGGACCTTCTTAGACTTTAAAATAGTTGAATTTATACTTACTGGGATGTTATTGCTTATTGGGATGTTGAAATTATGTTTGTTTTAAATACATTTAATTGATATTCCATAAATTCATTTTGTATGATTTCATTGACCTTGACGTTGTTCAAAATCATTTTGTATTATATTGAAACTGTATGTCTATGACCTATGTTATGTACTATATTAACCCATTGAGTCGCATTGCACCCTGATGCACCCTACTTTGAACAGTATTTTACTCTGTCTAACGCCAGATGATTTTATTTGTCAAGGGGAGAGTGCTGGCACTTAATGGGTTAACTGATCTATCTGCCCATGTGTCTAGTTAACCCATTGGGTCGCATTGCACCCTGATGCACCCTACTTTAGTATTTTACTCTGTCTAACGCCAGAGTATTTTACTCTGTCTAACGCCAGACGATTTTACTCGTCAAGGGGAGAGCGCTGGCGCTTAATGGGTTAACACGCCCAAAATCTGTACTAAAACTGCTAATTCTGTTTTGTGATTGGCACAGTTTAATCAAAGAATCCTCCCGTTGAACCAGAGCCTTCACGATATTTCAATTTATTATTAACTGAAGGCTCTGGAATCCAGGATAGCTTGCCATTGAATACAGTGCAATGCTTATATTTCTGAATGAATAAGATCATACTCAGAACAGTCAGAACTGCAAAACTATATTGTTAGAAAGAAGTTGAAGTTGTGAGCATTATTGTGGTAACACAGCCATATGTATATATCAATGTATGTCAGTAGAATCATGTTTATATAGGCTTTATATATAACTGAGGCAGTCTTATACAAGTCATATCTTATACAAAAGTCAGTTGATATGCTATATTACATGTAATTGCTGATAAGTCCATATATGCAGACAACAATCCACACTGGGTAGCTCTAGGAATCTTGTTAAGCCTGATTTAACAACATCCCGCGTTTGTTTTTAAACTATAAACATCTAGAAATAGAACGTACCGAACACTATTATATACTCACCGCCTTTGGCTTTGCACATATTAAGTGACATAACAAACAAATAAACTAAAAGTTCATTTGCTTCTTGTATCAGCATAAAGGCATTAATCATTACTGTCTATTTGGTCGGGAATAGATCAGTGATTCAGTGGGTATTATAATTGCCGATATATTCTTGAAATCATATTGTTTCAATGCCTCTATATCGAAGTTTAATACACTAAAGTGACTAAACAAGTATAAACAGCAGATTTAAATATAAATGCCTTCATGTATTATAAAATATATCACCAGACAGGTAGATAGGGCACACGGCACGACTACATCACTATACGAGAACGAAATAAAGCCATCCTTACCTGAATTATTCAAAATATTGTCGATCATTCTTGCGCCAGAGACACAAAATAACACGGTGCTTTATTTACCCATTCATCTTCACAAATATTACTCGGAATTTTTATGGAAATTCGCACTATTTTATGATTTTTATATTTCTGTCCGTTTCTGAGCGTGGGCACGGATTACATACTGTGCGCAGAATGGCGAGGCAGTATTGCCAAACAACAGGTGGCGGAACTCGTATACGTCGGGCTCTCTTGAAGGATCGAAATCTCGCCATAAGAATCTGTGGAAGGGACGATCTTTGTCTTGTAGACCAACTTGAAGGAACATTTCAGAAATGCCTGCGCTCAATGCAACTGCTGCTCGACGGAAGCGGGTGAGAACATCCACTATTTCTCGTTGTAGTTTCGGATCCGACCGTATGCTGTCATTTAAACTCTTTCCGTCATGCTAGTCGTATCTTAGTCGTATCTTTGCTTTGCTTAAGGAGGCTCCCTACAGTTGCGTGCGGGATGTTCGCGGGACCAGTACGTGAACTATCCCACGCAACCGCATGATCAAAACAAAACAAAATATTTATTTTTAAAAAAAGCTATTTCTGAAAGGTTTCTAATGGGAAAAAGCGTTGAATAATACTTCCGGTTTTGAGTGCCAAATTACTTGCGAGTCTATACAGCAATTCTACATATGATACGAATACCACTAGACCAAAAATAGCTACGAAACAATGTTTTTTAATGTTTTTAAAATATACATTGTCAACTGTAAAACATTTGCAAAATTGCATACAAACGTTTAAAAAGTTGTTTACTTCTCAAGAAAACGTTCACGTTTTTAGTCGTGTTTCTACAAGATTAAAGTGATTATATGTAAGCAGAAAAATATTTCAGTTTCATAGCCTAATTGTTCATCTTTAGCAAAAAGTACAAAACCAAACATGAAACAAAAAAACACGTCCACCTGTTAATAGGCTGTTACAGCTCATAGATTGAGTAAACGGCAGGATTCAATTAGCTTCAACCTTGTTTTCATCGATTTAATCCTTCACAATAATCCTTGGCTGTCCGTAGCACTCAAATAAATCGAAAAGTTGACAAAAACAAAACAGTAAAAACAACATTGCGGCTCGATTTTGCTGAATGAAAACTCGTTCTGCGCCCGCATACCATCTTTTACTAGTCAGCGACGCTTTTCAATAGGGGAATTTCTCGAGTTACACGAGGCTATTTTCTAACTTTATTTGCATTTTACTCATTAGTTTCATCGGTGACCTATCTTAAAATTTTGACCACGAATTTATTTTGCGGTAAATTTTATAAATTTCAAATTTTAAAAAATCTGTAGTGTGGAAATTTCGCAATAAATTTTTCGCTTTTAAAAAAGTCACACACTACAGAATATTTTTAAACTTTCACCACAGTTGCAGAGCATCATTCCTTATTGATATATGAAATAAAAAAGATAGGTCACCGACATCGTTTTTGAAATAGCGGCACATTTATGGGTTAAATTGGAAGGCTTTATGCTGTCGTCATGTTGCCATGGGAACATTGACATCGTCGAAATCTAGTTCGAAATATTCCTTAGGTGACCAATATTACCACCAAGTCGAAAAGAATTCGCGTTCTGCACGAATAAGCCTGTTTTACGGAATTATTGCTTAAACAAGAATAACTGTAGGGAGCCACCTTAATGACGGGAAAATGTGGGAGGAACCACTGCTGTTCTACTTCGAACTTGGGTACTTTCTGAATGTAGCCTTTTTTCTCATAATTCTTGAATACTTTACTGTAGGCTTCCAGGATGCTAGGATCTTTCTTCCTGAGGGATTTCTCTTGACTTTGGAGTCGTAACAACGCCGCTTCGTAATTGTTAGTCAACTTCGGCTCTCCGTCCTTCCAGGGGATTCCTACCTCGTACAGACCATTCTCAAACTTTAGGGATCAAATAAGCCTCAATAATGGGTAATGACGGGTGTTTTACACAGTGGTTAGATAAACGAGCCTTCATGGGTAATAATTTATGCGTGTTTGTTATATATTATATGTTTGCGCCTCGATAGGTCCTGATTGTGTCTTTTTAGATCCAGTTTCAGATTTGTTTTTGAGAATAAAGGTTTAGTTTTCTTCGTTTGTTCATGTTGTTGACTTATAGGGTTATGAATTTCGGCTGAGTTAGTTTTAAAAATAATTTCGGGAACAATCTTTAAGGGAATATTGATTAGTTTTCAGTTGTGCGACTTTTTGCTAGTGAGTCCTGACAGTTTTGAAATGGGTACCTAAATAAACCCTCCTGGTTTCCGGGCAAAGCTGTCATCTCTCTGCTGGCTTTGGCTAGGGGATTTTTGATGTTGGAGTATCTTTGCTCCTTTGTTTCGGATGCAATTTTGGTCCTGGGAATGTGATGAAGCATCTGATGCTATTATGCTACTATGGTCATTAACATAGCTTTGGAGCAACAGCCCCATGCAGTAAAGTTATGGGTGGATTTTATGGGCAACCCCACCAAGGTCAGCGGAGGGATGGCAGCGACTGATGTCGGTTTAGTTCCGGTGGTGGGCACCGTTACAAAGGGAAGGACCGTGGGACATGTTGAGAGCAAGTGCATGAGAAAAGTGAGCAAAACTGGAAATGAAAATTTTTAATTCCCCCTCATTTTTATTGTGCATGGAGGTTACCCTGAGGTATTAACATATCTGTCCATTTTAGATTTTGCAAACGCTTTGTTGCCATGGTAACTGCCATTGACCACGCCAGCCATGGGCTCGTGTTTTGAGCCAATTTTTTACCCTCTCGAAGGCCAACTACAACAGTCTACTACTTACTGACATTAAAATCAATTGTAACAAAAATTCGTTCGTTTGTACATCCATCCTAATACTTTGAAATGATAGCAGTTTATCTGGAATTTGTTTTACGCAAAATAAAATATATGCACCTTCACTAGGAGCTCTTGCGGTCAAATTACAAAACAGCAAAATCTAGCGCAATTTTTTTTCGAATTTCTCGAGAAGTACGCTGTTCCAAGAAACGAAAACACCACAATAACTTGTACGAATTTTACTCTTTTGAAATATAGTAAAATAATTTTGGGGAAAGAAATACTCTAGCCACGGCGCTAAAATATATTTAAGGTAAATTTCAAAATACTTGAAATTTTTGGAATTTGAAGCAGAATTAATAGCTTGTAAGAAGCGTCAATAAAATGAAAGCTTTTGTTTAAAATTACCGCTTTAGTTTGGCTTCGTTGCTGGAAAAGGCGGTGTACATTTCAAGCTAGCGATTGCAACAGATACCCCATCGACACACAGCTTACCTTACATGATTTGGAGTCCAGTGCAACATGGATTTTTTCGCTCGGTATTTTATTTATTCACTTGACTTCTAGCTTTTGCCTTGAGCTACCTTTCGCGGACAGCGATTGTTGTTAGTTTGCAGGTTATACCACATTCATATGTTGACGATACAGTCCACATATGGAACCAACAACTTCACTTCGTTTCAGCGTCCATTTTGGAAAAAGCCGTTTTGATTTTGACTGATGTACGAATGCAATCGATACAGAAGAACAATCCATAATATGCTACTTTATGGACCAAAAAACAAGTTCAAGTGTGTAGAACAAAATATCCAGCCAAATAGCTACCTGAAATATTTTAAAACCATTTAAAATTCGTATCAAAAACGTCCTTATATAATCTCAACGTTCCTAGAAATACCGGAAATAACAAAACCGATAACCGGATATGAATCGAATTTCAATTCTCGACCACCCTCGAGTAGCATAAGATGTATGTTTTGTCTAGAATACAATTCAAAATGGAATAAAAGCAGGTTAAGAACGTTTAGAATGAATCCACGCATCCTATCGTATGGTAGATATAACTACTGTCCGAGTACGAGTCCATGTTGCGAAGACGGATTTTCGCGTATGTAACTGTAAAGCGCTTTGACATAGGGTTCTTTCTTCCTTCCAGAAATCCCTGTGATTCCATAGTTAGAGCATAGTTTTTTTAAGACGGCCATTTTTTGCTTGCGCAGTTTTTCCTTCTCATGGTGGGTATAGATAGCGATAGCATCATCTTTGTAGCAAGCAGCGCACTGCTCTTCCTCATATTCTGCATTTAAAGCAACTGTGATTTGAGAAGTTACGGTCTGTAAAGTTTCAGCTTCTTCTTCTGCAGCATTTTCATATTCTACGATTTTCTTTCTTTTCGCCACCATCCGTGAGAAGTAAGAGGAGATTTGTTGTGGTGTTAAGAATTCGTTTACATGAAAGAGCCTGCTACCATCTGGTCTGCATACTCGTCTCATCTGTTGGGCAACGTCCTCACCATTACTCTTTTTTCCTGTTCTTTCACCAATGTTAAATTTTTCATCAAGAAATTCTTTTTGTTTTTCGCTAAATCGCGCTTTATTCGAGCTTTGTTTGAGCGCCCAGCCCATAGGTAACACATGCGACTCACGATTTACTGTAGTTGAACTGGAGACGGCTATGCTTGGCCGCTCTCTCACTTGCCCTTCCTGGAGATGCTGAGCGCAGCTCAGTTTTGCTCTGTCGTAAATAGTTATTCTTTCGAGGGCTCTTGTATGAGCTCCAAGATCGCAGTGTTTTACCAAAGCTGAATATCTGACAAAGGTCTTAGTGCAACTTTGTTCAGAACATGCGAACATTCTTGAAGATTTACTATCGACAGGGTCGTTGCAGCTCAGATGAGCAGTGCTGTCACAATTTGACGAGCTTGAGTTACTATTGATCTCATCATCCGACTTTTCTTCGCTTTCATCTGTGACGGCAGGCTACATATTTTCAATGTCATGTTCAACAACTATCAACATAAAATTTACAAACATGCATGTGCGATGTAAAAAACAATTTTCTAATTGCCGTCGTAAATATAAAATGATATCA
>CACRXK020002305.1:0-44607 GCA_902702795.2 Paramuricea clavata | reverse complement strand
CTCTATATCAAAATCTAAGTTAGTCTTTGCTCAAGATAATAAAATCTATTTGAAACTTATGGAGTGGAATAGTTTGAAATTTGAGTGGAATAGCTTTTACAGTTTTTACCTTACATGAAATCAAACACCGCGACACCCGGTTTGGGACACCCGGTATATATATATATATATATATATATATATATATATATATATATATATATATATATATATATATATATATATATATATATATATATATATATATATATATATATATATATATATATATATATATATATATATATATATATATATATATATATATATATATATATATATATATATATATATATATATATATATATATATATATACATATATACAGGGTGTATCAAAATAAACGCAATTCATTTTTGTGCTTAATAACTTTCGAAATACTATCTCTAGTTAAACGCTTTTAGGCTTACTTCAAAGCCTGTTCTTTTCTCTTTCAAATAAACTATTATCCTTGTCTCCAATGCTTGTAATAATTGCACAGGAAAAGATTTAGTAAAACCTATCATTTTTAGTTGCTGTTTAATTATGCAAGTTTACTATGTTATTGTTTAGTCGGTTTAAATGTTAGAATTTTCTTCTTTAAACTTTAATGCTGTCGTCACTACATCTGGAAAACCACGTAAGAACAAATTAAAAGTATTTTAAAAGAGACCAGGTTGTTTGAAAATCCCAAACGAATGCTAAAAATCATAGAATCAAAACATTCTGGTGTCTGAGCCAGAGTGTCATCGAATTGCGATGTAATGTAAACAGAAATTATAGCAAGCTGATGTCAGTCAGCTTAGATGGTCCAAGCCAAAATTATATCGCATTTGAAGTTTCAAACTGAGTTAAAAATAGTGGAAGAAAAGCTGTAATTATACTTATTGTTACAATCCATTTAATAAAATGCAACATTTTTTTGTTTTAATGAAAAAAATCAGTTATTTTCATGAGAACGATTTGTTAATTCCATCTCAATTTTTTTAATCTCCAATCGCAATAACGTAAAGTATTATTACCCGCGAACCAACGGGTCAAATTTAAGAACCAACCCACTGTTAGAAAGCTGAATGGCTACGCTTTAAAATGAATGTAAACTTTAACGTTTTCGTCTATTATTTGTTTAGCAATTTACATTTCAGTTGAGGATTGCGCTTTTTTTGATACACCCTGTATATATATATATATATATATATATATATAAAATACAAAAGTAAAATACATATATAATACGTGCTATATATATATATACATGTATATATAAATATATATATATATATATATATATATATATATATATATATATATATATATATATATATATATATATATTCTTGTGGTTTTGTTGAACTTTTCTTCAGACATACAAAGTAAAAACTTTTATTCGTAAAATAAAGTTTTAAAATCCCAAACGTTTCGCTGATCAAGGCTTCTTCAGTGGGAAACTTGTTAAAAGTCATATAATGTCCCTATATATATGCAAGTCCGTCAATACTCAATAGCCAAAATTACAATATATAAAACTAATTAGAGATAAAACGACTGTCTTGTTACATGTACAGGATTAAAAAAATTTAAAATTAATTATATATACAAGATTTAAGAAAATTAAAATACTAATTGTATAAAAGTGTTCTCCCAGTACAGCCATTCATAATTTTGTCAGCTTTGTTTCGTATTTCGACTGCTTCAATGTACCTTCGCTCCTCTTGGTTGCGGATATGTGTGTGTAAAAGTTTCCAACTTATTTTAGCGTCCTCAGGTCTCTGATTGTGGGAAATTAAGTGTCTGTATATATATATATATATATATATTAGTATAATCTGCAGACATGCGTCCTACGCCTGATCAGTGCAGCTTGGTACACATCTATAGACACGCGATGACTTAATTCGTATTGATATACAGGCAACTCTCCCAAGCGCAAGTGGTACAACACGGGCCATCAACGCATCCAGACATGCACAAATTGTCACGGAGCCAGAGCACCAGAGTACTCAAACAACCACAATGGAAGTGAGCTTTGCATTATTGCTAATGGACACCCAATTAACTCCACGTGCACAGAGTGCTCTACAACACCGAAGTGAATATATATATACTAGACGTTGGCGCAGTTGGTTAGCGCACTTAATTATCTAGAAACTAAGAGGTTGTGGGTTCGATCCCCGCTCGGGGACTCGTCTGACCGTGTAGCTCAGTTGGTAGAGCGTCGATCTAGTAACTCGAAGCAGTCGAAGGTCGCGGTTTCGAAACCCAGGGGCGTAGGAAGCTTAGAAAAGTTGGGGGGGGCATCTCAAAATTTTTTTGGCGACCGGCCTCCCCCCAAATATAAAAAAATTTTCCGGACAAACCAATATATGATATTTTTCTCGGAAACTAAAACATTTTTCGGGAAAAAACAGATTGAAGTTTTCAAAAGTTTCGTTTGGACAAAAAATGCAAATTTTATGAAAATTTTTCAGGCACAAAAAGGGCACTTTGCTCCTGGAAAAAGGGCACTTGCCAAAACTTGGGGGGGGGGCCATGCCCCCGGTTCCTACGCCCCTGCAGCTGCGGCAGGCAACGTTTCGGCTGCTTGCGCGCTGTCTGGAAATTATGATATATTTCACTCGAGAACATTTCATCCTTACTTTATAGCCAGTATATACAAAAACAGAAAAAAGGAAGGCGTATATTATTTCACATGCATTATTACTACTATATTAATTCCAGTCTAAAAGTCTAAAACTACACGTTACCATGCACGCGTTACCATACGGGTACCATGCATGAATGATATGACTTTTCTTATATATATATATATATATATATATATATGTGTGTGTTAAGTTGTGTAATTGTACACTCCGTAATATGTTAGGATGAAAATTTCTAGTGTGTGTATTATATAATTTCCATACCCAGCGCAAGCAGAAAGATGTTGTCTGCCGCGCGGCATGGGTCTTGAACCCGCGACCTTCGAGTTAAATATATGACCTTTCAATTAAATATATGCATGACCGTCTGACCGTGTAGCTCAGTTGGTAGAGCGTCGATCTAGTAATTCGAAGGTCGCGGGTTCAAGACCCAGCCGCGGCAGACAACATCTTTCTGCTTGCGCTGGGTATGGAAATTATATAATACACACTCTAGAACATTTTCATCTTAACATATTAACATATTACAGAGTGTACAATAACACAATTAATATATATATACATATATATATATATATATATATATATATATATATATATATATATATATATATATATATATATATATATATATATATATATATATATATATATATATATATATATATATATATATATATATACTTTGTTTTAGTTTTATTTTCTAGTTTATACAGGTAGCTACCTTTTTAAAGCCTCTTCGTTATTTCACAAAACCAGTAATTATAATCCAATAATTATAGGCGTGTTTTTGTATTTACTTTATTTTATACTTTAATTTATAAACTTTTGTGAAAATGCATGTTCTATATATATGCGTGAAAATGTCAAATTAATTTAAGGAATTTAAAAATATCTGGAATATACTACTTTCATCTATATAAGCAGTAAAGCAGATGTTTTCGTTCAATTCATGAATTATTCCTGTATTATATTTTTAAGACTGTATGTACAGTAGATTCTGTTTTTAATTGCATCGTACGTCAATGTCAATACAAGCATGAAGTATATACACTTCCGTCCACCTACGACGATGTTTGACTTGAATGCATTAGTATTAATTATTTATGATGCTTTTAATTGTTATTGAAATTTGTTTAGTTTTCTTCATTATACAATATATAAACGTACATTTTAACACAATTGGACTCTCCGTTTTGCCTATATATAGTTAATTTATTAAAAAAATAAAAATAATAAAACCAGTAATTATCTCTAATCTTTTGTAAAAAGAACCCCTTTCCTGGGGAATTGAGCAAAATGACTGCATGCATGACATCATGATAGTGTAACAAAATACGCGGCCTTGCGGGGTCAATATATTCATGCAATTTACGGATTATCCTGACCTGACATGAGTGTATTCAGTCCCATGTTCTTTCATGTCTCGTACCTCTCTTGATTGCCTTAAACACTGCATGCATGCATACATGCATGCATGCTGTCAATTCCAATAGAATTTTTGTCAATACAAGCACTCGTCATCCATGCACCTGCGACGTGGTTCAATTATATATACGTACATGCAGTGTCAGTATAGGGCATATTTGATGAGACTTTTATCGCGAAATTAAGTACTATTGTCTATTATGATGCGTTTACTGTTATTGAAAATTTGTTTCATCGCATTTAGCCAATGTAAGTCACAATCATCCTTGGAAACTCAAAAGTATTTCAGGAATGTAAAAGGTCATGGTAAGTATAAAAATTAAAATGCAGTTGGCTATGCATGTTTTTACCATAGATATGCTTTTTACGGTAAGGAAAACAGCTGCATATGCGCAAAACTTTAATTTTTATGTTATCATGCATGCAGTTTTAACTAAACAAAGAAATTTTGCTCAGAATGCCTACAGTAACAATATGTACATATATATGGTCGGTTATGTATTTGAGATATCCGGATACGACGATTCCCGTTCAATATATAGGCTAATTGATAATTTTAAATATATCTTTTGATAAATTCAGGAGGCTCACTAACCTCAGAAGATGTTATATCCAGTCATACTGTCCACTCCAAAATTGAATGTTCCTTGAAATGCCTTCAAAAATCAACATGTGTTGGTTACAACTACAGAAGCAAATCAAATAAAAACGCAGTAAATTGTCAACTCGGCAATAAACCCCAAGAAAGAGGTGGAAGTGGGGAATGGACGTTTTATCAAGATCTGGAAACTGTGAGTAGAAAAACAAAAATTGCACTACGTCTACAGATTGTCGACCCAGTAGCCTATATATATATAGGAAGCTGAGAAAACGTTGACAATTCAGTCAAACATTTCATGAGTAATATTATATTTCCTAGGAAAGCTTCCAGTTTAGATCCCTTGCTTCACTCCTCTTGTTTAATTCATATTTGCAAAAATGTTCGCTCGCCATCGTCCATGCACAGCCCGAGGTACGGGCATTAAAAGCGCCATGCAGGCGGAATGGCGCCGATGCAGAGCAGTTCAGCAAAATGTTAACGCGCTTTATTCATTGAATTCATTCATTCGTTCATTGACTGAATCGATTACACTGAATAGAAAACGCATACTGCATGTATATTTTTAAAATTACTATGGTAATTCAAATGGTACGTTACCCTAAAGTTGATGGAATTAATTGTGTATAATTTATTTTTGCTAGCTGACGACTGGAAATGTAAGAGCAAATGATATCTCAAGTAAGAAATTATACCATCCTGGCAAGTGTATATATATAATGTTATTGTATAATATTCGTGTAAGAACAATTTGGCTATGCACCCAATTGAGATAATATATTTTTTCTAATCGAGTTAACATGAGGTCCTAGTAACAATAAAATACTACTTGAATACGTTTTGTATGGAAGCCCATGCAGCAGGCTCACTTCAACTTTCATATAGCGTTTTGCTACCTCCTCCGCAGGCCTTTCAAAAAAATAAAATTGGTGCGAATCGAGCCTTTGTCTCAAATTTCAACCTGCGAACGGGCATACTCATTACGGGCTGTATGGCCTGCGGAGGAGGTAGCCGTATTTGCTCGTTTGAGCGCCGCGGCGCTCTTTAAATTTTCAGAGCTTCAGATGCGGCGCTCATTTGGGGGAGGCGCACAATCGGGGACGGCGCTCTTTAAAAAACTTTTATTTGTGAATTATAAAAAGAACTTTTAACAATAAAATCACAAGTTTTAAAAGGTTTTTGTCCGCTAAATGTCCCCATTTTGACGGCGGAAAGCTTTTACACTGTTTAGTGCGGCGCTCATTCGGGGGCGGCGCTCTTTAAAAAATTTTATCTCAAATGCGGCGCTCATTCGGTGGCGGCGCTCAATCGGGGGCGGCGCTCAATCGAGTAAATACGGCAACTTAGTATTTTTAAATATATGAACTCAGAATTTTCACCGGCATCGTAACTTAGTATATTTTTAAATATGAACTCAGAATTTTTATATGTCAACTTAGTATTTCTAATAAAATATCAACTTATACATATAAAGGTTTTAAACTTAATGACTGTTATAATTCTTTTAGATAATGCATCAAGTTGCAAGGAGTTGCATATATTGATGCCTCAGTTACCTAACGGATATTATAAATATAATAATCTGAAGGTAAGATTTCAGGAGCCGAGGTAAGATCCCACAGCTGTAATTGGTAGCTGAAGCTTATTTTGCAGGCGATCTTGAGCTCGGAGCTGGCTCGAGAGTTTATTTTGAAACCCTTGAAAATATTGAAATTGATTCAGTTCATTCGAATTGAAAGTGCATGCAGTTTTTTATCTTGTGTTTAACTGAGTCTGAGGCAACTGCATGATTCGTGATATATTCCGCTCCATTTGTTGTTGCGTGTTGCACATAACGTTAAGAATGGGAGGCGGTATATGATTGCTTTATTAGAATTATTGAATATTGATCGGCGAACCATCGGAATTTGAGTTATAAACTACATTTTAATATCAACAACGTGAACAGTAAAACCTTCTATGTAAAACAGCCATATGCGAAGAGATGGCGTGACCTGAAAGTTCAAAGTACTTTGTCATATACGATATGACGTCACATGCATGCGTTCAGTTCTATTTTTCGCATAACATTAACTTATATTATTAACACTCTCTCTCGAAAAATATGAACTGTAAATATATATATATATATATATATATATATATATATATATATATATATATATATATATATATATATATATATATATATATATATATATATATAGTGTTCGTTAAACGTTCAATAATAAACTAAACTCTAAAGATTGCTTCTAACTCCCATCAGTTCTCTAAAACGTTGAAACAATGTTTTCCCTAATGGTTTAGTTAACAAGTCCGCTAACATTTGTTCTGTAGGACAATAGTCTAGAACAACTTCCTTCTTTGCAACTTTGTCACGAATGAAATGGTGCTTTATATCAATATGCTTTGTTCTGGGATGATACTTTGGATTCTTTGACAAAGCTATTGCACCTTGATTATCCTCTTTGGTCATCGTTGGCTTGTTTTGAACAAAACTGATATCTTCGAGTAACACACGTAACCAAACTGCTTCCTGACACGCTAACGATGCAGCGACATACTCCGCTTCAGTTGAAGAAAGTGCGACAACACTTTGTTTCTTACTAGCCCAACTGATTACTCCTCCACACTGTGTAAACAAATATCCTGATTGCGATTTCCGTCCGTTTGGATTACTTCCCCAATCAGCATCAACATAACCATTCAACTGTACTTCAGTTTCTTTGTTTCCATCGAATGTAATTCCGTAATCAATTGTTCCTTTGATGTATCGTAAAATACGTTTAGCTGCTGTCCAGTGTTCAACTCCTGGGTTTGAACAAAATTGATTAACCAATCCTAACGCTTGAGCAAGGTCAGGTCTAGTACCAGTTACCGCATAAGTTAATCCCCCAATTAAGGCTTGATACTTGGTTTTCTCAACTGGTTCTCCTTCGTTAGGTAGTAATTTAGTGCCTTGATCAACAGGCGTTGCAGCTGGTTTGCATTCCTCCATTCCAAACTTCTTTAACAAGTTCGTGAGATACTGTTATTGATGTAATCTCATTCGTTTCTTGTTTCTATCTCGTTCTACTTGAATACCAAGGCAATAATGAACTTCACCGAGATCTTTCATTTCGAAACGCTTTCTCAATGCTTCTTTCTCTTTATGAAGCACTCTTTTACTATTACTAGCTGGTATCAAGTCATCGACGTACAAGGCTATGAACATGATATCATCTCCCTCTCGCTTAATGTACAGACAAGGATCCGAGCTTGATTGTACATAGCCGGAATTCTTTAAGAATTGATCGATCGTGTTGTACCAACACCTTGATGACTGCTTCAAGCCGTAGATACTCTTGTTTAATTTGCAAACTAAATCTTCCACACCTTCTTTCACGTATCCTTCTGGTTGCTTCATGTATATTTCTTCTTCCAATTCACCGTTCAAGAACGCCGTAGAAACGTCCATTTGATGTACTTCTAAATCTAACTGGTTAGCAATTGCCAATAGTGAACGAATAGATGTATACTTCGCTACAGGGGAAAAGGTTTCATCATAATCTAATCCAGGTTCTTGTGAGTATCCTTTCGCAACTAAACGAGCCTTGTGGCGCTCTACAGACCCATCCGCATTGTATTTAACTTTAAATACCCATCGACAATCAATAGCTTTACGACCCTCAGGCAGATTCCCTAATGTCCATGTATTGTTCTTAATATGAGCTGAATATTCATTGTCCAGAGCTTGTTTCCATTGTTCTTTATCTGAACAATTTAGAGCTTCCCTTATAGTTGTAGGCTCTTCTGGACTGAACTCACTATTAATACACGCAACATTATTTTGCCACCAATTGCCAGTAATTACTACACCATGTCTATCTGGTGGTTCTCTTATGCGCGTTGAACGTCGTGGTTGCTGTTCCACTTCGGTTTCTCTACTGATGCTCGGTTCTTCAGTACCTTCATCATGATCAACTGTGTCTTGATCTCCTGGAATAACATGCTCGGAAGATGGTTTGTTCTCTTGTGGTTCTTCTTGGTCTTCAGGGAGGGAATCATTTAAGTTTACAATTTGCATAAATTTCTTCTGTTGAATAAATTCATCTTCATCAAATAAAACATCCCTGGATATGTGTAATTTCCGAGTCTTAGGATCATAAAGTCTATATCCCTTACTTGAAATACTATATCCAACAAATATACATTTCTTGGTCTTCGAATCCCACTTCTTTCTGGTTTCTTTAGGAACATGCATGTACGCTTTGCATCCGAACACTTTAAAATTGGACACGTCCGGTTTCTTATCATTAAAGCATTCATATGGGGTCATATTGTCCACTGCTACTGTAGGACAACGATTTCTAACAATCACTGCTGTGCATACTGCTTCAGCCCAAAACTTTGTATCCAGTCCAGCATTATGTATCATAGATCGTGCAGTTTCCTGAATAGTTCTATTCATCCTTTCTGCCACTCCATTCTGCTGGGGAGTTCTAGGTACACTAAGTTGGTGCTGGATTCCCTTCTCTTTAAGGTAATTAACAAATTCTTTAGAGGTGTACTCACCGCCATTATCGGATCGAAGAATCTTGATTTTCTTTCCTGTGATATTAGTGACCATTGCTTCGTATTCTTTAAATTTATCAAGTACTTGATCCTTGGTTTTCATGAAATAAACTGCTGTGAATCTCGATTTATCATCAATAAAAGTCACAAAGTATTTATTACCACCGAGACTGTTCTCTTGCATTGGTCATAGGCGTACCGGGCGGGGGGGCGGGGGCGGTAGCCCCCCCAGTTTTTTGGGCAGTCGGGCAATATTCGATCAACAGTCGGGCAATTTTGATTTGAAATTAAAAAAAATGGGACAAATTCTGTCAATTTTGTCTAAAATCAAGTCAATTTTTCGAAAATTTGTGTTATGTTCCGAAAAATATTGGTTGTCTGGAAAAATGTTTTGACCCCCAAAATGGTACACTGACCGAAATTTTTTTGGCGACGGGGGGGGAAGGGGGGGGGTCGCCAAAATAATTTTTCCGGAAAAAATTTTTTGGTACTACTCGGGCAGATTCCCGGAAAGTTGGGCAATTTTCTTTCCGCCCCCTAATTTTTCCCTTCCGGTACGCCCATGGCATTGGTCCACAAACATCACTGTGAATAATTCCGAGAATTTCACTGGCTCGAGTTGCTTGTTCTTTAGGAAATGGTGCTCTCTTTTGTTTACCTTATGCACAACCCTCACAAAAGTCAGATTCTTTAGTAGATTGGAAGTCCAATCCAGTCACTAACTTCTGATCTCGCAACAATCGTAAATTCTTCATGCTCAAATGCCCATATCTCTGATGCCATAAATCCTCCAGATGCTCATTGGTAGCAGCATTAACATCATGACAGTCCACTTTCTTTTCACTGATATCAAGGACATATAGATTGTTTTGCATTTTACCAGATCCCCAAATAGTTCCACATTTGTCAAGAATAACACAGCCACTCTGTTGAAGCTCAACTGAATATCCTCGCTTAGCAACAACGCTTACCGAGAAGAGATTCTTTGCTAAATCTGGAACATATAGGACGTCAACCAATCTAGCCGGTTTATAATCATTTTCAGCTTTAATTTTAAGCCAGACTGTTCCTTTTCCCAAGGCTTCGACTACTCGTTTATCACCCAAACGAACTCTTTGTGGGTTTACAAAATGAACATAATCAACCATCATTTCCTTATCATATGACATGTGCTGTGAAGCACCCGAGTCAATGTACCATGTCGAATCCGTGCAATTCACATGTTTTGATGACCAAAATGATGCATGTTCTGTAGTTGCACTGTATGATGAACCGTCTTTCTTTCCTTTTACTTCACCCGATCTGCCCCTCTTTGGTTTACGGCATTCTCTTGCCCAATGTCCTGGTATTCCACAGTTATGACATTTACCCTTTCTCTTAGGTTTCGGGTTTCTTGGATTTACTTGATCATACTTTGTTGATAACAGAGCTTTCTCTCCACAATCAGAGGTTGGTATTGTCTCTTTTCGCTTGTGTTCCTCATGAAGTAACCTTGCAGTAACAAATTCCAAAGATAAATCATCAGCACGGGATTCTAAAGCTGTAATTAAACTATCATATGAATCAGGTAGACTACACAATAGCGTTGCAACTTGGTCCTCTTCTGTGATCAAGGCACCAACAGCTTCCAATTGACCTGCTAACTCTTTCATCTTGTTGATGTGTTCACTCATTGACTCATCAACCCCCATACTACCATAGACATAGTAAAATACTTTTTACGCAAGAATAATTTATTTGCCAAGGACTTCACTTCATAATGGCCTTCCAATTTTGACAATGCATCCTTTGCTGTTGTAGCTGAGCGAACCAAAGACAACTGTTCATCTCCCAAAGATAAACAAATCGTAGCGAACGCTTTTCTTTCCCGCCTTTGAAATTGCCGACGCTGAGTTTCAGTAGTTCCTTCGTCTGTAGGTTCTACCTCAATGCCTTTAACAATGCCCCAAAGATCCTTATCTTCAAGGACCATTTGCATTTTAAATTTCCAAAGGTGAAAGTTCTCTCCGCTAAACTTTTCGATACGTAACATCGATGCATGTTCGTCATTTCCCGAGACCGCCATTAATACAACTTTTCGTAAATACACAAGCCCAAAATGTGTTGATTTCGCGATATTTCTTCCATATTAAACTCCTTTAAATCCGAATTGCCGTTCCTGGGCCCATAACCTATTAGAATTATTGAATATTGATCGGCGAACCATCGGAATTTGAGTTATAAACTACATTTTAATATCAACAACGTGAACAGTAAAACCTTCTATGTAAAAACAGCCATATGCAAAGTGATGGCGTGACCTGAAAGTTCAAAGTACTTTGTCATACGATATGACGTCACATGCATGCGTTCAGTTCTATTTTTCGCATAACATTAACTTATATTATTAACAATAGTAAAGTATAGTAATTTTAGTGCAACATGTAGTGTAACATGATGTAACATGATGTAACATGTGAAGATTATGATTTGTTCTAACCTATAATCGTTGAAAATGTGCATAGAGAACTGAAAACCTTAAAAATAATTAATCCTAACATAATTTAAGACACAACTAACCGATAAACGAGCAGAAATATCTCTTAGTTTATTTAATCCAAAAGAACGCAAGAAATCAAGCAGTTATGTGTATTTTATGAAATTAAATTCGCTTATTTTCCGGAGCAAATACTAAGTAAAACATTTTGAAAAGGGTGTTAAACCTAGAGGATTCTAAGTTGAAGCTAAAATTAAATTTACTATACATTCAAAAGTATAAAAACATTTATAATCGTGTCCAAATTCAACGAAATTGCAAGGATAACCCGAGCTGTGGGCGGTAATATACGCCTATTTCCTATAATAGTACCATGGGAAGTCTCCCCCCCCCCGGAAAATTGTTTTGGGAGTTTGTTTCTATACTGACATATGTGCCACTTGACTTCCATAACAACATGATAGAATAGCAAATTTTACATGTCCAAAAAATTTAATTTCTATCCCTTAAAGGTTAAGGGTTTGGCTTAATTCAGAGACAGTCTGAAAAAATACAACGGATAATCATTTTACCAAGTTAATTGTTCAGTCGTTTTCAAAACATAATTTTCAAATTAAAAAGGACTCTATATTAGGAACATAATTCAGGGTTTGATTAAACTTTTTGAAAGCCAGGGGGGTCGGTAGACGGGGGGCGGCTTAATGTAGGCGCCCATGTTTTGAGGAAAATTGTGATTAATTTATCCAATAAGGCTGCATTGACAAAAAATATGGCAGTTAATAACAAAAAACTATCAGAGGGACAGATATGGCATATAAGATTGTTACATTGTACAATATTTCATGACCGTCACATTTTTTCACATATTTTGTATATCAGTAAAATTTTATAGTGCGAAATTGTACCTATAAAGTATGTTTTAATACGGTTTCAATATGCTTTTATAACGCATGTACCCGTAATTGTCTCAAAATTAGTGCTTGTCTTAACGAATATCTTATTATTATTTAATAAATGTACAGTCTGAGTAAAATCACTACATGTTACACCATGTTACACCACATGTTACAGTACATGTTACACTAAAAGTTCTATATTTTATTATATATCCTCACATGTTACAACATGTTACACCTACCTTTAAAAATATCTATAGTTCCTTTTAAAAATATAGGTGTAACATGTAGTAACATGTCAAGAACTATAGTAAAGTATAGTAATTTTAGTGTAACATGTAGTGTAACATGATGTAACATGATGTAACATGTGAAGATTGAGATTTGTTCTAACCTATAATCGTTGAAAATGTGCATAGAGAACTGAAAACCTTAAAAATAAATTAATCCTAACATAATTTAAGACACAACCAACCGATAAACGAGCAGAAATATCTCTTAGTTTATTTAATCCAAAAGAACGCAAGAAATCAAGCAGTTATGTGTATTTTATGAAATTAAATTCGCTTATTTTCCGGAGCAAATACTAAGTAAAACATTTTGAAAAGGGTGTTAAACCTAGAGGATTCTAAGTTGAAGCTAATATTAAATTTACTATACATTCAAAAGTATAAAAACATTTATAATCGTGTCCAAATTCAACGAAATTGCAAGGATAACCCGAGCTGTGGGCGGTAATATACGCCTATTTCCTATAATCGTACCATGGGAAGTTCCCCCCCCCTGGAAAATTGTTTTGGGAGTCTGTTTCTACTGACATATGTGCCACTTGACTTTCATAACAACATAATAGAATAGCAAATTTTATATGTCCAAAAAATTTAATTTCTATCCCTTAAAGGTTAAGGGTTTGGCTTAATTCAGAGACAATCCTGGAAAAAAATTAGTAGACTTCTTAAATTTTCAAACTTTGTCCCCCTCCCCCCTTATACAATGTTGGTATTTAGGTGACATGTTTTGCAAATCCACTTTACCTGAACCAACATTGTTTCGGGGGGAAGGAGAATGGTAATTTAAAGTAAATAGTTGCTTTAATTGAAAAATGGTCACATTTTCATCATATGTTTTCAAATTTGGGTGTATTTTTCGAAAAGTCTACAAATATTTTTTCCAAGATTGTCTGAAAAATACAACGGATAATCATTTTACCAAGTTAATTGTTCAGTCGTTTTCAAAACATAATTTTCAAATTAAAAAGGACTCTATATTAGGAACATAATTCAGGGTTTGATTAAAATTTTTGAAAGCCAGGGGGGTCGGTAGACGGGGGGCGGCTTAATGTAGGCGCCCATGTTTTAAGGAAAATTGTGATTAATTTATCCAATAAGGCTGCATTGACAAAAAATATGGCAGTTAATAACAAAAAACTATCAGAGGGACAGATATGGCATATATAGATTGTTACATTGTACAATATTTCATGACCGTCACATTTTTTCACATATTTTGTATATCATTAAAATTTTATAGTGCGAAATTGTACCTATAAAGTATGTTTTAATACGGTTTCAATATGCTTTTATAACGCATGTACCCGTAATTGTCTCAAAATTAGTGCTTGTCTTAACGAATATCTTATTATTATTTAATAAATGTACAGTCTGAGTAAAATCACTACATGTTACACCATGTTACACCACATGTTACAGTACATGTTACACTAAAAGTTCTATATTTTATTATATATCCTCACATGTTACAACATGTTACACCTACCTTTAAAAATATCTATAGTTCCTTTTAAAAATATAGGTGTACCATGTAGTAACATGTCAAGAACTATAGTAAAGTATAGTAATTTTAGTGTAACATGTAGTGTAACATGATGTAACATGATGTAACATGTGAAGATTGAGATTTGTTCTAACCTATAATCGTTGAAAATGTGCATAGAGAACTGAAAACCTTAAAAATAAATTAATCCTAACATAATTTAAGACATAACCAACCGATAAACGAGCAGAAGTATCTCTTAGTTTATTTAATCCAAAAGAACTCAAGAAATCAAGCAATTATGTGTATTTTATGAAATTAAATTCGCTTATTTTCCGGAGCAAATACTAAGTAAAACATTTTGAAAAGGGTGTTA
Organism: Paramuricea clavata; assembly: GCA_902702795.2. NCBI lineage: Eukaryota > Metazoa > Cnidaria > Anthozoa > Malacalcyonacea > Plexauridae > Paramuricea > Paramuricea clavata. The sequence continues at coordinate 29,846 of CACRXK020002305.1, read as the reverse complement.
AACCTAGAGGATTCTAAGTTGAAGCTAATATTAAATTTACTATACATTCAAAAGTATAAAAACATTTATAATCGTGTCCAAATTCAACGAAATTGCAAGGACAACCCGAGCTGTGGGCGGTAATATACGCCTATTTCCTATAATCGTACCATGGGAAGTCTCCCCCCCCTCCCGGAAAATTGTTTTGGGAGTCTGTTTCTACTGACATATGTGCCACTTGACTTTCATAACAACATAATAGAATAGCAAATTTTACATGTCCAAAAAATTTAATTTCTATCCCTTAAAGGTTAAGGGTTTGGCTTAAATCAGAGACAATCCTGGAAAAAAATTAGTAGACTTCTTAAATTTTCAAACTTTGTCCCCCTCCCCCCTTATACAATGTTGGTATTTAGGTGACATGTTTTGCAAATCCACTTTACCTGAACCAACATTGTTTCGGGGGGAAGGAGAATGGTAATTTAAAGTAAATAGTTGCTTTAATTGAAAAATGGTCACATTTTCATCATATGTTTTCAAATTTGGGTGTATTTTTCGAAAAGTCTACAAATATTTTTTCCAAGATTGTCTGAAAAATACAACGGATAATCATTTTACCAAGTTAATTGTTCAGTCGTTTTCAAAACATAATTTTCAAATTAAAAAGGACTCTATATTAGGAACATAATTCAGGGTTTGATTAAAATTTTTGAAAGCCAGGGGGGTCGGTAGACGGGGGGCGGCTTAATGTAGGCGCCCATGTTTTAAGGAAAATTGTGATTAATTTATCCAATAAGGCTGCATTGACAAAAAATATGGCAGTTAATAACAAAAAACTATCAGAGGGACAGATATGGCATATATAGATTATTACATTGTACAATATTTCATGACCGTCACATTTTTTCACATATTTTGTATATCATTAAAATTTTATAGTGCGAAATTGTACCTATAAAGTATGTTTTAATACGGTTTCAATATGCTTTTATAACGCATGTACCCGTAATTGTCTCAAAATTAGTGCTTGTCTTAACGAATATCTTATTATTATTTAATAAATGTACAGTCTGAGTAAAATCACTACATGTTACACCATGTTACACCACATGTTACAGTACATGTTACACTAAAAGTTCTATATTTTATTATATATCCTGACATGTTACAACATGTTACACCTACCTTTAAAAGTATCTATAGTTCCTTTTAAAAATGTAGGTGTAACATGTAGTAACATGTCAAGAACTATAGTAAAGTATAGTAATTTTAGTGTAACATGTAGTGTAACATGATGTAACATGATGTAACATGTGAAGATTGAGATTTGTTCTAACCTATAATCGTTGAAAATGTGCATAGAGAACTGAAAACCTTCAAAATAAATTAATCCTAACATAATTTAAGACACAACCAACCGATAAACGAGCAGAAATATCTCTTAGTTTATTTAATCCAAAAGAACTCAAGAAATCAAGCAGTTATGTGTATTTTATGAAATTAAATTCGCTTATTTTCCGGAGCAAATACTAAGTAAAACATTTTGAAAAGGGTGTTAAACCTAGAGGATTCTAAGTTGAAGCTAATATTAAATTTACTATACATTCAAAAGTATAAAAACATTTATAATCGTGTCCAAATTCAACGAAATTGCAAGGATAACCCGAGCTGTGGGCGGTAATATACGCCTATTTCCTATAATCGTACCATGGGAAGTCTCCCCCCCCCCGGAAAATTGTTTTGGGAGTCTGTTTCTACTGACATATGTGCCACTTGACTTTCATAACAACATAATAGAATAGAAAATTTTATATGTCCAAAAAATTTAATTTCTATCCCTTAAAGGTTAAGGGTTTGGCTTAATTCAGAGACAATCCTGGAAAAAAATTAGTAGACTTCTTAAATTTTCAAACTTTGTCCCCCTCCCCCCTTATACAATGTTGGTATTTAGGTGACATGTGTTGCAAATCCACTTTACCTGAACCAACATTGTTTCGGGGGGGGGGATGGTAATTTAAAGTAAATAGTTGCTTTAATTGAAAAATGCTCACATTTTGATCATATGTTTTCAAATTTGGGTGTAATTTTCGAAAAGTCTACAAATATTTTTTCCAAGATTGTAGATAATACATGCACGCAGTAACCTCTCGCCCAAAATTTTCCAAACATTAACTTAACATGAAGTATTCAGTAATTTTTTTATATTTTTTGTACAAAATTTCAAAATAGTTGATAGATTCGTACTTTTAACTATACAACAATACATCTCCGAAATATATACTCTAGGTATGTTATTTTACATTTTGTTAGCTTTGGTTTAATGTAAAATTTAATTTGAAACGCTTCGTAAAATGTTTTGAAATGTTCATTCAACTAAACTAGATTTGCCGATAAACTGTTTTTACTTAATAAAACATAATAAGTTTAATACAAATACAACAAATTGTTAGGTAATTTCAGTTCAGTCTTCAAATCGATTTGTTCTCCTTTACAATTTAAGATTTTTTTTCAAATTAAACGGTAATTTATGACATTTAGAGCTTCGTTGAAAAGGAAAACAGTTCATGTTTTTAGGCAAAAAGTTAAAGCAACAAGATTCATATTAAACATTAAATATTCAAAGCAAACTTGCCGTATAATTCGCTATTTCCCATAGTAAACCAATTCTTCTCATTTCATCAAACAAATTTGCTTCAAGCTTATTGTATATGAAACGATTTTCCAAATATATGTCTTTTAAAATTAAAATCTTGCTTATCCACTCCTATAAGCAATCAGCCATAGTTTCGAGATCAGTGAGGGTGACCACCCACTCAACACCGTTGGTGAGCCACGCCCGCGGTCATTGACGAACTTTAGACTTCGCTAATGCTTTCGTTTCCCCGGAGGGAATTAGTACCTTCGCCCCGGGCTTACGCCCGGAACGGCGCTCCGCGCAGTTGGCTCGGGGACCAAAACTAAGGCAGTCAAAGGCTTATTAAAAAATGTAAGATTTTATACTATGCCCTTTAATCGAGTAATACGAAAATCGCAACATCGTATTCTATATTAAGAACAGGGAAAATAAAATAATTTTAAAATATATACTAAAACTAAGGCAATTGAAGCTTAATAACAAAATGTAAAAATTTATGTTATTCCCTTTAAATGAGTAATGCAACTTTCATGCACTATATAATTTCTATAAGCTGTCCAAGCAACAGGATCATTTGTTTGTTTTACTAATTTCTGCCTCCTGTCTCAGATTTTCACTAACGCATGAATATTTTCAATCACGAGGTTAACCTCGATCAACATGCATGCACCAATTAAAACGATCAAAGTTGACATTCGTCCAATTCTATTCATGAATGATAATATTCGTGCGTTAATGAAAACCCGAGACAAGTGGCAGAAATTAGCGAAACAAACAAATGATCCTGTTGCTTGGTCATGCAGCTTATAGAAATTATAAACATGAAGTAAAACTTCGACTCGCCCAGAAAGCGTATTTAGAGGATCAAATACAACAGAACCCCAACGACGTCAACACAGCATGGAAGACGATCAGATCATGTATGCCCAAAAAGATCGGTAAGCACAGAGAATTATTACTTCCTTACCTGAAAATAAAGACCCTGGTATTAAATTCCTACCAAAGTTATTGGAGAAAAGTTAACCAAAAGTTAAACTAGTTCGTTAAGGTGGCTCGCTACAGTTTATAGAAATGTTGAAAATGCGTAAACTAGTTCACCTTTTTGAAGAGATGATGCTCTTTACAAATCGAAATTTGTATATTATATATACAGCGACAATCAAATAGTCGAAAATTGCTCAGAAAAGTGACGTCACCACTGTTGCTATGGCAACAATGACGATTCAAGATGGCCGATATTTTCGCTTTGAACGCATTTTACTTTAAAAAAAGGTCGGTTACCCCCATTTTTTATTTCAGAAAACATTTTCTTATAGTACAATACACTATCTGACCAATTTTAAAAAAATTCTGTAATGCCAAATTTTTTAAAAATTTATAAACATTGTTTTTCGAAATAATTTTTTTTTTGCATTACAGAATTTTTTTAAAATTGGTCAGATAGTACATTGCACTATAAGAAAATGTTTTCTGAAATAAGAAATTGGAGTAACCGACTTTTTTGTAAAGTAAAATACGTTCAAAGCCAAAATATCGGCCATCTTGAATCGTCATTGTTGCCATAGCAACAATGGTGACGTCACTTTTCAGACCAATTTTCGACTGTTTGATTGTCGCTGTATATATAATATACAAATTTCGATTTGTAAAGAGCATCATCTCTTCAAAAAGGTGATCTAGTTTACGCATTTTCAACATTTCTATAAACTGTAGCGAGCCACCTTAAGTTAATTTTTAACTAAAGTTAAAAAGTTTTTACATTTTTTTTTATCTTTTTTAGTTTTTACCTAAAGTTTTTTTTGACTCAGCACCTGTTATTGTTCCAATAGTGACCAACATCATAAACACATCCTTCAAGACATGTGTCTTTCCAAGTGATTGGAAATTTGCTGAAATTTTTCCAATTCTAAAAGAAGGAGACTACGAGCAGGCCAGTAACAACAGGCAAATATCCCTAGCTTTTGCCTCTTTTGTCGAAAGTGTGCGAGAAGGTTTCCTTAAACCAATTAACACCTTATTTAACATCAAAACAAAGACTGGCAACAAACCAAAGTGGAGATAGAAAATAGCACTCTAAGGAGACGTCATTATTATCGTCCACGCATGCAATCTTAAAAGTGATAGATCAGGGAAAGATTACTCTATCAAGACATGTGTCTTTCCAAGTGATTGGAAATTTGCTGAAATTTTTCCAATTCTAAAAGAAGGAGACTACGAGCAGGCCAGTAACAACAGGCAAATTTCCCTAGCTTTTGCCTCTTTTGTCGAAAGTGTGCGAGAAGGTTTCCTTAAACCAATTAACACCTTATTTAACATCAAAACAAAGACTGGCAACAAACCAAAGTGGAGATAGAAAATAGCACTCTAAGGAGACGTCATTATTATCGTCCACGCATGCAATCTTAAAAGTGATAGATCAGAGAAAGATTACTGTATCTAGACATGAGTAAGGCTTTCGATAGTGTCAACCACGAGATTTTATTAAATAAACTAAAGGCCATTGGCCTTTCTCCATCAGCCGTATCATGGTTTCGAAGCTACCTCTCGCACAGATTTCATGCAGTACGAATAAACTCAACCCTATCAGACGCACTTTCAGTTGCTTAAGGCAGCGTCCTCGGCGCTCTACTATTTAATAATTTTGTGAACGATCTGCCAACATTTATGAAGTCGTGTAAAAGTGAATGTTATGTAGATGATTCCAAGCTACTTCTATACCTTGCAGTATCTGGCCTTGAAAAAGCAAAAGATCTGATCCTCTCTGAATTAGAGAGAGTACGTAACTGGTGCTTTGATAATGTCTTACTACAAAATCCAGATAAAATAAAGCTGATGGTGTTTGGAAGTCGCCAAATGCTCACCAAAATGCCTGGTTTCCGCCTTCCCTTTTTGGGTAAAGAACTTGTACCATGTCAAACGTAACAATTAAAGACCTTGGCGTAAAATTTCACTCTATCTTATCTTTTGATACACGTATAACATCAAATGTATCATCTTGCATGTCAAAAGTGGGTCAGATCAACCGAGTAAAAAATGCCTTCAATTCCAACCTTTTTAACCACCATTATTCATATGCTTGTATTTAGCAAGCTATGTTACTGCTCCTCTGTTTGGTCAACTACCTCTGCTGGAAATATAGCCCGGTTGCAGCATGTGCAAAATTTTGAAGCCCACATCATCAGTGGTACCAGGAAGTTTGATCGTATAACACCTGCATTGAAATCCTTAAGGTGGCTCCCCATCAAAACACAACTATATCTGAGGGATGCAATTCATGCATTCAAATGTATGACTGACCGAGCACCTGGCTACTTGACAACGCAGTTAACTACAAGACAGGAAATTCCTGGCGGTGTGACCCGCAACTCCCAGCGATTAAACATTCCTCGTTTTAAAACTGCGACTGGACAGATATCTTTTTCATACAGAATAATTTCCATATGGAATTCAGTAGATAGTAATCTTAAATTATGTAATGACATTTCCAGCTTTTAAGAGAAATCTTAAGAAGAATCTTTTAGGACAAACTCTAGAATCATGATATTTTGGATACGCATAGCATGTACATAGGATATTCTATAGCTTACAGTAGTTGATAAATTAGTTCTTTGTACATATATATATATATATATATATATATATATATATATATATATATATATATATATATATATATATATATATATATATATATATATATACCGGGTGGCCCAAAAAAAAGTACTCCTGTTTGATTTATAATAACTTCTAAACAAGTAAAGCTATCAAACCGAAATAACTTGCATTAAATAGAGGAAGGACTAACTTAGATTTTGATATGTTACAGTTGTATTTTACTTAAAAATTCACGGAGATATTAATGTTCAAAATCGGGAGCATATTTTGGGATGTGTCTAAAATTAGCGAAAATCGGCGTATCAAATTTTCACTCCAGCGTTTGTTTGCTTAATGACATATCAGGGTAAATTGTATTTCAGCGAATTGTCGTTAGGGTTTGTAAGGGATATGGCGTAGATTTAGACATCTTACATGCAAGTCTTAACTTATTGTTTCCTGAAATATGAACGTTCGAAATTATGTAAGTATTTAATAGGTCTTTGCAAACTTAAGGTACTGAAAGACCATGCAAGGCAGGCGCTTCAATTTTTCTTAAATAACCTATTTTTTATGTTTTTCATGGGTTCAAAACAAAGTTGATTATTTCTCGGTTAGAGCAGGATTAATAGATATAATAATACTTTGTTTCATAATAAACAATTTGTCAAGTGTCATTTATTTACTGGTAATAGTGCATGTTTCAGTCGGGCAAATCTTGATTAATATTTGATACGCCGATTTTTTGCATATTTCAGACACATCCAGAAATATCCTCCCGAATTTAAAGATTAATATCTCCGTGAATTTTTAAGTGAAATACAACTGTAATATATCAAAGTCTAAGTTAGTCCTTCCTCTATTTGATGCAAGTTATTTCTCTTTAAAAGCTATACTTGTTTAGATGTTATTACGAATCAAACAGGAGTACTTTTTTTTGGGCCACCCGATATATATATATATATATATATATATATATATATATATATATATATATATATATATATATATATATATATATATATATATATTATGTATGATCACTGAAAATACCATGATTGGGAGGGTCCATTAAATTTCAAGTTTCAAATTTCAAATCAAACTATATCCTGTATTTAGACGACAAAAAAGAAAGATATAAAAGAGTTAAAACTAAGGCAATCAAAGCTTTATTACAAAATATAAGTCTTTATATTATGCTCTTTGATTGAGTAATAAGACAATCAATATATACTTTGTCCTGTATTAAGATGAGAAAAGAAAAGAAAAGAAATGTAAAATATACGGAAGCCAAGATGCGACACCTAAGGACGTTTTTTCGGTTCATGATTCTAAGGTATTAGATTTCTTGGTTCTTTATTTTTACAATGGGTTCATGATTTTCAGATTTTATACTATTCAAAAACTGTAAAGAACTAGAGTCGCGATATTAAAATGCTCTACTCTCTCAGTATTATAAATAATATTGATACTGCAGTGGTTTTCATCGTTATAAAATTGACATTTAGTTTAATAACTGAATAGAATACATTTTGAATACGAATATATTACAGAATACTGACATAGACGACTGGTATTACACATTCTTTTAGGTGTGTAGTGTGTCTCCGACAGCAAATTATTGTGCATATGAAATAAATAGCAAATGTATATTTGTTTTCATATACCCGCGTTAACATTAAGGTTCGGTCACACGGAGCGACAAGTTGCAGGGGCATGTTGCAGGGACATGTCGCCCGAAACGAGTCACACGAAGCGACAATGCTAGGCGAAAACAAGTCGCACAAGCGCTTACAGGCGCGTGGTCACACGAGGCGACAATTCATGCGACAAATCAAAGAACTCCCATGAGGACTTATATTGAAATTGAGCGTGCAAGTAGTCATGGGAATGATATTTTGTGATTGGTCGGACTAATTATTTCCCCGCGACTTGTGAACAGACTAGCTCACACGATGCAACAAGTCGCGGCAACGGTTTTTTCCCCGCGACAAGTCGCATGAAATCAAATCAATTTGATTTCATGCGACATGTCGCGGGGACAGTTTTTTGTCCCCGCGACAACGCTTACACATGAGACACACGATGAAATTCGACCCCGCGGCATGTCTCTGCAACATGCCCCTGCGACTTGTCGCTCCGTGTGACCGAACCTTTAAAGCCTCGACTTGAGATCGTATTTTCAAGCCTTGTAGCTCTTAATTTCGGACATATTGAAAGGCAACACATAATTAATTACATGCAGTAGGCAGTTTTCGGATATGACATGTCTAACGCTAGTTTTTAATAATCTCGTAAATATTAGTATCTGGTTAGGAACAAGTCGAACCTAAATTATTTCTAATTGTGTTCGAAATAACGGGCACATGAGGGGGTGGTGCGCAGAGGCGGACTTAATTAAAACGCTAGTGACGACCATAATATAGAAAAGTGCATGTCACAGCAAAGTGCGGGGCCTATAGAAAAGCTTGGGGCACTAGAAATGAAGGGTGGGGTGACAATAAGGGTAACAACAGAAAAGTTTGGTGCACTAGAACAGCGTCGATCCCTAGGGTGGCTGTGTGAACAAAGTGTGTGATACGAAATTCCCAAAGTACAGAAACAGTGCGGAGCACTAAACAGCGGGGCCCAAAGGTAAGTGCTTGACAATAGAAAAGTCCATTGCTTGGTGCCCAATTTATGTTCTGGGGAGATTGATCTATACGATGGCTAACATGGTGTTGCAAGATATTCGACAACGAAAAAAAAACAACGAAAAATCAAAAACCCGAAATAAAAAAATAAAAAACCCAAAGTATAAACTTAAAAAGTAAAAAACAAAAAGTCGAAATAAAACACTAAATCAAAAACTCAAAAATTGAAAACCAAAAATCAAAAACCGTAAATTCAAAAACCATTGATTTTTTCATATGCATTTAATACTGTTCCAAGCAAGCGTGTTTATGCCGCCAGATATCCATCATCCTAGAATCTGTGGAAGGAAAATTTTACTTTTTGAAAATGTAATCATTACTTTATACACAATATTGCTAGAACAATTGACCTTGAGACTTGCTTCCTAAACTTAGTCAAATCTCGTTCACCTATAAGGGACTATATACTAACTGTGGGTGTAATCAAGAATTTTTATTTAAATAAATACAAAGCCTGTTCATATTGGATGTTAATCAGAGACAAGCTCTTCCCAGACTTAATGTACCCTGTAGTCTCAAGGCCGGCGAGAGAGGGGGGGGGGGGGGGGCAAAATAGCCGGGGCCCGGAGTGTTCAGAGGGGCCCGGAAATCTCGGTAAAATGTTCGTATTGTTTATCATCGCTTTATGTTTGTCCTAAATGAAATACGCCTACTTGTACACTATCCGCTGATCGTTGTTATCGATCGTAAAACATGCCAAATCGTTTTCTCAGCAAAAACAGTTAGCTGAACATCGTTCACATTACGTTTTTATCAGTTATGCGGCGATTTCTTGCAAGTAATTCGCTGGCAATTCTCTCGTTGATTGCGATTAAAAATATCCAGCGAGAGAGTCGAGAGGGTCAGGGAGCCCGTGTTCACCAATCGCCATTTTGTCCCGGGGCCCGTGATTGGCTCTCGCCGGCCTTGTGTAGACTACGTACTATCGGGTGCCATGCTGTATCCTGCAGGTACCATCTGGTATCCGGCAAACCACCATCCGGTGCAACTTCTGGGAAAAACCGGTGTTATATCAAAAAGTAATAACCGAGAATCAGCAAGCTTAGTTTTACTGGCACTAAGTTTATTTGCACCATTTTTTATCATTTTACTCTGTTTAAACGAAACAACGTTACTTGTCAACGGGAGAGCGGTTGCGCTCAATTAATGGGTTAATCAAACTATTTGCCCATGAGTCAAGTTAAACATTTAGTTGCATTGTGCCCTACTGTCTAATGCTAGATAATTTTACTTGCCATTTGGAAACAATAGTGTGAACTAACAGTTATTAAAGTGCATATGACATGAAATTTCTTCTTTACTTAAACGAAAGAACTCTTTAAGCTGTAGTGTAACTTATTTTTCAGTTTCTTGTTTTTATGGTTTGTTCCCGAGATATTTCAATTTGTTTGATATGTAAATGAGTGTGAATATGTCCTCTAATTTATGAAGTCATGTTGATTGCAAGCTCTTCAAAATGGTTGAATATCATCCAAGATGATAATTTCAAACTTCACTCACTGGTAAATGTGATGAAACACCTTAAAAATCGTGAACAGATTACTACAGTTTTTAGAGTTAATAGATTTATAACCAGTGTAAGTTAAGCTTGCAACCAACATGACGTCATAAATTAGCGGACATATTCACACTCATTTACATATCAAACAAATTGAAATATCTCGGGAACAAATCATCAAAACAAGAAACTGAAAAATAAGTTACACTACAGCTTAAAGAGTTCTTTCGTTTAAGAAAATAAGAAATTTCATGTCATATGCAGTTTAATTTGCCAAGTAGATTATGCCAATTAATTTATGATCTGGCATGTGACAATCCCTAGCCTGCGTAGCGGCTATCACGGAGAAAGGACAGCCTGCATGAATCAACACCGCGGAAAAACGTCTGCGCATGCACCAAATTCTGAAAATATGGCGGGGAATTTGAATATCAATTTCTAAAAGAAAAACATGCTTATTAATTGGTCAAAAATTAGTAAACAAACGAGAAAATATAGCAAATGGGTAGACTAGACATTAATTGAAAGCGTCCTGGCATTTAAAGTATGGAATGAAATATAATTCATGTAAAAAATTGTTGATTTTAACGGACACGACTTCGAAAATTTTTGCAAAATTATTCAAAACAAATATTCAAACTGAAAAGTTAAGAAAACTCTCGAAAAGTTAAGCTTCTTAACCCACTCAAATTGTAGAATAAATCCTATAGTTTAATTATTGTGAACACGAAAATTTTTTATATTTGGCGACATAGTTTTTTTTAAAGAAATTGTCGTTGCTTAGTTGATAAACAAAATGTTTCAGACGATAAATTTGTCAACAATCACCTTTAGTTCATGTTCTTGTACAATACAATTTCTTGAACCTTCTGGCTGTATTTATTCCTAGTTTTTAGAATGACATGTTTATTTTCGCGCTCGAAATCTGGCTGTAAAGACGCACAATGAAGTCACTCCTTTTTACCGCTATTTTGAGCCTTCGGAAACGTTTGGAACAGCTTCTCATCAAGTTCGCAATACTATTACAGGTAAAGTTGACGCATGCGCAGACGTTTTTCCGCGGTGTTGTATGGATCCCCATGCATTGCCGTATTTACTCGTTCTCTCAGAGGACGAGAAATCTGAATGGTTCAAAATGAAAAAAATGCTAATTTATGCTAAAATTCATACAAACACGGCGGATGTCTTATTGAGAGGCGTTTCTTTGAGTTTTGCATTCAAAAGAGCTTAAAGGCCACGATTTACTGTTCAACAATAAAGGTATTTACGAACTTGCTTTACGAAGCTCTAGAGATATTGACTGTGGTGTCTTCGTTGGATTCAGCTGTCTGTTAATAGCAGCGTCTCTTTCACAAGCGTGTTCGTTTTCATCAATTCATCGACGACAAATACATTTTTTCTTCATGATTTGTAGCTAATAATTTGGTGCCAGGAGAGAATTTCTGTAAATGCTTATGTCTTTATGAACAGGACTTCCTCTCTCTGAAGTGATGGCTTTGGACACCTTTCATATTCTCTTCTCTGCATCGCTCGAAACTTTAAATTAATAACATTTAATACATCACGGTTGACCGCTGTCGAAACTATATATTATATTGTGTGCGAGAAAGCTACGAAATATCGTAGATATACGGATTGAAAACTACTTGTGACAACGATAGAGATTGCCCTAGGCCTAGCGCTATTCCCACAGACTACAATTTTCTTTAGCCGACATCCGTATATTATTTCGTTTTGAAATTTGCGAACTTACAGTAATCTATATTTATATTTCATTCTGACAAGTAAATTTGCAAACGTAAACAATCTGTGTGATTGGCCAATTTTGACATCTGTTTAAAGTGGGCGTAACCCGCAGGCTAAGTGGGCGGAAATGATAAAGCATGGGGTTTCGTGCATGCTGTCCTTTCTCTGAGAGCCGCTGCGCAGGCTAGGCAATCCCAGTTAAAAGGGGAATACCTTGTGCACTAAATATGTCATTCAACTTACTGTCTCCTCTTGAATATTTAACTCATGATCAATTGCAGTTTGTATTGCTGTTGTGCAGTAACATTATCCAAGTGAGGAGGAGTGTGGCGGAGTGAGGGTGCGTATTGCGTAAGCGTGCGCTAATTAATTAACATACGTCATAATTATATGCAGTGACGTCACGCGGGCATGTTCGGTCGAAATCGGACAAAACTTGCTGACTACACATTTTTTAGCGTCCCTCCACGTGTGCGATACAATAGGAGGATTAAGATTGGCTTACTATGAGTCCCCAACATGGCAAAATTGTTATCGAAATTAATATATAGCAGAGTTATAGCCGTATCTTTGCTCGGAAGAGATAAATTTCCACAGGTATATTGAAGGATTTCTCGTATGTTTACAAAATGGTAGCGAGGAATCTATTCGTCACAAAAATCAATACATATTTTAAACAGAACTAAACAGTTGCTAATCCCGGGTTAACATGGTTGTCAACGTCGTCCTTATGGTCAATATTTGCATGTTGTTCAACATTATTTAGCAAACCTCCTACATACATATATACTGCTACAAGATGACCGAGTCAGATCGTAAGAAAGCTTATCAAGAATGGAAGTTAGAATTAGAACAGTGGTAAAAATTTTTGCCATAAAAATATGTTTTTTTATCAAATATGCGGTCGTTATATGCGTTGCTATGTGTTGCCAGTCATTAGCGACGCTTGGGTGCATGCATATATTAAAGTGCAACATATCTGTACACCAATCAGGCGGGCGGGTCGCGCGGGCGGAAAGAGCGGGCTTTGCAGGCAAAAGCTTGCACAAGATTTCAGTTTTAAAATGCATTTATTTCTTCAAAACGTTTTACAAAATTTAGTACGGTCTACTTCTAAGAGCGTAACGTCTAGGTGTTTTTGTTATTTTTAAAATGTTCTCATATTTTGTCTATCTTTTGGGAATAACTTTGCAAGTTTCTCCGGCTTCACTGGAATATATTTTGGCTGTCTCCTCTGTAGAGGCTTACATGAAGGTTCTAGTGAGAGAAAAGTGAGCGCGCAAGGAGTAATGGGAAGAGCTAAATAATGGAAGCCTCTGCGAGTTAATGCAATCAATATGGCGTCGTATATAATCGTTTGTAGCGAAGTTCGATCATCGATCGGGGGTGTTAAAACATGTTTTCCACTTTCATTTTCAGGCGTACTTGAGTATCCTGAGGTGAATTCAATATCAATATCTTCTTCTGTCCATTTGCATCGAAAAATATTGAGAAATTGCAAACGAATATCAATGGATACGAGCTATCTGATTATAAATATCCTCTTAATTGCAACATTTCTTTATAAAAATGACTCTATTGAACTTCGACACTCAGATTATGAAGATTCATTTCAATTTCTTTCACATTTCTGTCGTTTCAAGTTTAAAAAAAGGTCAAACAACTAGTTTGGTTTAAAAACCATACTTCGTCGCATTATCTGGCAGAGACTACCCAACTTCATATCAATCTTCCCATCACACCGCGCGCGCTCACTTTTATTCAGGAAACTTCATGTAAGTTATTTGTAAATACTTAAGGAGGCTCTGCGGAGGAGAGATATATTTTTGTCTATCGCTCAATATAAAATTTCATAATCCTCCCTTGCTTCCGGAGTCATTCGCGCTAGGTCACGTTCGGTCCAATCTGCTGGGTAGACCCTATTGTGGAAAAAGTTGCGCTGGAGTTTTGGTCGTTCCTCTTCTGTTGGTGGTGGCGTAAGAATATTAGGTTTAGGAGTAGCAGACACTGGTGGTGCTATCTCAACAGATTCATTTTGTTGCGGCATCACGGCAGGCGCTTGTGGGATACTTTGAGCAGGAATTCCAGGAGAATAATGAGCCATCTTAATTTTGAATATGAGAAACCGATTTAGCTGATCAGTATATATCTTGCTCTTTTCCACGGCGCTAAGCTGTGGCGCTTCCATGATTTCTTTCATACGCTGCTCGGCATCATACATGGCATTTAGAAGCGGTGGTTGTCAATACGATTGTTTTTGTATAAACTTTGCATTCTCGCCGGGAATTACGTTGGTCTTAAGTCGATCTTGATCACTTGTTGTTGGCTTTATATCCAACATCAAATACCCATGAGGTCGCCTAGTAGCTTCTCCTCATAAATTCTCACTCCTCATAATAATAATTCATACTCCTCATAATTTCTTGTACTCTACCAGGATCTACTTGCCTTGCAATAATAGAAATTTGCTGTTTATCTCTTCGTGACTTGAACAGCACAATATAATGAGCGTTTAGACTGATATTTCTCATTTCTTTGCCCTGATGAAATATATTTTGAACAATGTAGATGATGGACAAATTGCGATGATGACTTCCTTTCGTAAAAAGATCCGATATGCATTTCTCTTTGCCGGATTGTGCAATAAGATCATCCAATACGATCAATTTCCGTTGTGATACGTCCAAGTAATCTGCGTTGTCGATATCGTCGGGGATGCCTTCATTAAACTCGATTCTAGGCATCGGAGGGTTGCCATTGACCATAACTCCAAATCAAGCCCGTAGCTGGCTCCCAATTTCTGGGGAGGGGGGCACTGCAGAAAGAATGCAACAGAGGGGTTGGGATGATTTTGACTTTCGTGCTAGCAGCTAGTAGAGACGCAGGAATATCGATAACAACGGGAGCAGATAATCATATATTCGTGTTCACAGACTGTAAAAACAATCGATTTCAGAAGAAATTAATTGGGCAGAACACGAATATATGAATATCTGCCCCCACCCCCAATTATCGATATTCCGGCGCCTCTGGCAGCTAGTTTTCCTTTCCAGCTCAGAAAAATTGGGATCGAACGGAAGGTTCTTCTACACTGTAGAAGTATTATACTTGTGCTCAATTTTGTGAGTCTTTAAAGTTCTGTATAGGGTTAGTTGAGCCGTCTGCTATCTAGCCTAGCTTCTAACAATGAGGTTATTTATTTTAGGCTACAAGCAAACTATTTTCATACAAAAATTGAGTATGACTATGAGCCTCAAGTATTAATCTTCTACGGTCGCTGTGGTACTGTATATATTATCATGTTTCACAGCCGTTCAAAATGGAAATTAAGCGTTTATTAGGCCTACAGTAATATTAAAGTACTATCAAATAATTAAATTAAACTTGATTTGCTTTACTGTTGAAGGTAAGCTTAACCAAAACCAAAATAATGCAAAACTAAATAGTGTATTAATGGAATATTAAATTTCTGTTAGTAATCAAAATATTCATACAAACGTCTCACTGATGACTCTCACAGTGATAGTGTTCGTGGTTTCATTTTCCAAGCTTTGTGAAAATCTTCAAAGGTAATGTCATTTAGCAAAACCTTACTTTCAAAGCTTAGATAAGCCAGATCAGCCTCACGCTGCGTTTTCATTGATCTTCGTTGAGGGGAATCAACTCGAGTTAGGGAAGAGAATACACATTCTACTCGTGTAGACGTGAACCCCGACGTTACAGCAACTTTGTACAAAGAAGATAGTATTGGAGCTCCTTTCTGGTGATTATTTATGACAATTATGGCAACTTCACTTAAATCAATTTTCTCGTTTTCATTTTTTGGCCATTCCTTATCTTTAAACACACGAGCGTATATTCTGCATTCAGCTTCCAGATCTTTCGTTGCAAGTTTTTCTTTCAAATAGAAGTCTCTCAACACAGGAATCGTGGTAGCATACTCAAACAAAGGCTTGAGAATGTCATACTCAAGATACACATCAGACGATGGTGATAATGCTGACATAGCTTCCCACAGTGCAATGTTTTCAGTGGAAAAACGCCGACTGAATTCAGCATTCAGTACATCCAAGCATTCTATGAAAATTTGAATGTTTGGACGTTTGGTGTTCTCACTTGGCAGACTTTCAGTAATAAGAAAATCATCAAGACGAGATGGAATCGCAGTGTTTCTCTTAGATCGACGTTGTTCTCCACTGGATGTAGAAACCTGTACATCTTCCAAGAATTCATCAACCATCTTCTTAGTCTTCTCGTTCGTGACAGTGTGGCGTTCCGATTTTATATCATCTCTAGTTAACACTTTTAACTACTTCAAGTGCTGTAATGAAATTTTCATTGACGGATTGCAGTTGTTTGACCATAATATCAATTGGTTTTAACACCTTCATTAACATGCAATTAATGAAAATAAATGAATGGTGTTCGTCATCGTCCATTTGATTAAGAAGTCCTATCGCCTGCGCTTTGTCCTCCGCGGATAACTTCTTGTTTTTTGACGCCACTATAAGAGCTTGAATCAGATCACCGTAATTCTTGTTTACGTGACTGGTACTATCATAATGACCAGACCAACGCGTTTCAATGAGTCGTTGCAGTGCAGTGCCATCATATGATTCAAGGGCAGCTGATTTTTTGAAAAAATTGTACAGCGCCGTTATTGTGCCATAAAATTCCTTTATCTCATCAAGATTTTCCATAACGTATGTCACAACAAGATGGATTTTGTGTAGAAAGCAGTGAACATATAAAATGTATCGATCACAGAAATCACTAACAAGCCTTTGTAATCCTTTATAGTTCCCAGACATTACACTAGCACCTTCAAAAGACTGTGATACAAGACCGTCAACGGAAATTTCAAATTTCAAGGTTTCTGAAATAAAATTAAAACTGTCAATGTTAAACAATACCTCAGTGGATACTATATCTACAACAGGTTTGTTCTATACAGTGGCGTAACGTCATATCAGGGGGCCCCCGGTTCAAAACTTTCGAAGGCCCCCCTAGTAGAAGTGCCAAAGGCACAAGTCGAGCGCCATATATGCACAAGTTTTCTAGGGGGTCCAGAGCATGCTCACCCGGAAAATTTTTTAATCTAGATTCTCTGAAATACCATTTCCCGGACTTTAGGGAGAGATTTTACAGAATTCTGATGGTCAGAAAACGAAATTGTAACATATCAAAGGCCCTGGCTAATGCTTTTGCTCTATAGCCTGAGCCTGGTGGCCCCCATTTGGCCCATTGGGGTTGGGGCCCCCGGGTTCTCCCGGTCCGAGCCCATAGTAGTTACGCCACTGGTAAGTAACCAATTTGGCAGAGAATATATTGTCTGATATTGGTCATATTGTTTTGATATGGTCATATTCCCTATAGCCTGTTGTGTTCTCATATAAGCTGTTTCTTCATATATTTTTATAGTGGAGGAGTGTACTCAAGTCGCAAATGAAGCCAACAATGTTCAAGTCACTCAAGGCTCTTCAAGTGCAAATAAAGAACAGTGGAATACTAAACTGGGTTCGACATTGGCTTACATCCTCGGAAATACAGACGACGTCATTAAATTTGATCGAGCCAGAAAGAATGCCAAGAATCAAAGACAAGATAAGTTTTTGCTGGATAACTACATGCGCAAACTTGCAATTATTCAAACTAAGGTATCAAAGAAGAAAGGAGAGTTGGAGAAGGACATTGCAAATTGGGAAAAGAATTATTTCATTTCAAACAATAATTTACCAACGTATGACAATCTAGTAGCAGATTCAGTCATGAAAGACAAACTGAAACAAATAGAAACTGCCAAAGTCATAATGAAATTGAAAGGTTAATATCAGTTTGTCATGTATATTATTAGCATGTATGTAATCTAAAAGCAAATGTTAGATTTATTTAGGTGATGTTTAACACACGGGACAGTTTTATTCTCAATGAAGATCGTTATCACATTTTGCATTGTATAAAATTATCTTCGAAATTATTAATAATAGTCCCGTGTATTAAACATTACAGACAACAAAGGAGTGATGTCTCCCACATATATAAATATATACTGTATAGAAAATAGTAAACAAATTTTGTTAAAATATTCGTTAATTTAACTTGACTGACCTTTTAAATATCATTACAAGCCTTGTAAATACTCTTTTATTCCATACTAAACGGGAAAACGAATATAATACTTCGTTCGCTGCATATTTGTCTATTAAAATCAAAACGCTTCCCATTGTGTTTTATATGTGTGGGATACAGTGATTTAAACTACGGCAGTCAACCTCCCCACTAATATACCCAAATATGGCTTTAATGTCCAAATTAGGCAGAATCGCATTCCCGGTATTTTTATAATTCAGCGCGCCAAATGTTCTCAATGTGAATCTACATTATACTTTTATCACGCAAAATTACCATAGAATAGTGAATATATGGGGCGTTCTGTTGAGCAAAAAAGAAAATCAAGAACTTGAGAAAGAAGCGTAAACGGGCTGAACGATACAAGAGCAAAAGAGAAGAGAAGGTGCAAACGCGAGTTGAGGCAATAGTTCGCGTGATACGGAAGGATTTCGATCAGCAGAAACGTATTGCCTCCAAGTATTACAACAAGTGGAAGCAGTGTATGCTAGACATTAATAATAATTTTAAAAAGTCTGAATCTTCAAAGGTAAACCTGCATTTCAACTTCATAGTCAATTTTATTTCAATAATTTTAATTGGCCATTCCATTTATTTATACATGCACAGTCACCATTTGAGCTTTGAGCGATGTTATTTTATAGTATAATATGCTTACAATTCAAACTTAAAAAAATCATTCTTTTAATGTTAATGTTAACATAACATTGTTGAAATGGTGACTGTGTGCCTTTAAATCTGCGCACCACCCATATATTGAAAGATGGCCGGCTGGGAAGGGGGAGGGGTGTGGATCAGGGGCATAGGAGCATCAAAAGATTGGGGGGGGGTGTGTTTTGAGGGGCATTTTTGGAATGGAAAGGGCATGCACCTGAGTAGTATAGGAACTAGCGTGTCTAGACCATTTTTTATGCTAATGAGCATGATCAGATTTCCGACCATTTTTCCGTGAACCGAAATCCGTCTGGCTCAATCTGAATTTTTTAATCATAATTTTATTTTCTAGACCATATTGGTTTTTTGGGCGCTAGATTTTCTAACAAAATTAAAACGATTCACTTCTCTCAAATCTTCAAATTTCAACTCCACCAATCTCATTCAATTCCTCTATTCCAAAGCCTATTCAACATCTTTTTTTCCATCCTTGAGGATACACAAGGGGCCGTAACTTCCTGGTTCGGATACACTGTTTAAGTCATCTTTTTTACCCTGTGTGGTTACTCCAACGTTAATATTATTTGATACAGAGAAATTTATATCACCAGCCCTCCTATCCTTACTAGAACTCTTACGGCAGCCACAAATCTTACCCAAGCAGGAGAAGCATGACCTCCACCTTGACATGATACCTTATAATACAACAAATGTTAAGCACCTGACCCTGAGTATCGAAGTGACCAGCAAAAGGACATATCCATACTCGATCCAGTTGGCATTGAGTGTTCAGGTTTAACTATAATACACCAGGCTAGCGTATTATCTACCAGCTCAACCTGATTTCCTAAATAGAACATACTATTACCCTTGAAGACATAGCAAGCTGTACTTCCACCTGTAGTTGTGTAAGTTCCATTAAACCAAGTGTGTGACAGTCTTCTTAAGTCTATTGTTCTCAGAGCGATTTCCTTCTTAACCTGTGTAAATTTTCCATTAGACTGCTTTTCCCATACAGTAGCCCACAGGATTAGAGCTAGGGGTATATTTAGAACAGTTGATAAAGTTGGGAAATCTGATTTAATAGTAATTGACTCAAGGTTAAGGTCTGTCATATTATTAATAGTATCTGTTCTCCATGAAGGTGGAATCTGATCTTGACAGTAAGCATAGTACCTTGTTGCTGCAACTGATACACCACGATAACCCCAGATCCACTCTGAATAGATATGGAGATTTTTTTTTACATATCTAATGTCAGCCGTTGCTTGAGTTAGACCTGTGGAAGGTTTTAGGAAATTCTTTTCTACCCATTGCTTGTTAACTGCATCCTTATCATTTACCGGATCCTTTAGATCAAGAATACCACTTGAATCTCCCATATCCAAATCACCCTTTACCAGTCCACCTCTACTACTCATGAACTCATCAGTTGCCCATTTCTTATTTACAGCAGAACCGTCAGTTGTAGGATTACCTACCCTAGTTAACTCATAATCGTTAACATCAAGATTGCCCGATAAAACACCACCACCACGCTTTAAGAACTGCGAGCACCAGGAGCTCATAGCTTTATAGGAAACTGCAGCCGAGTCCCCAGCTGATCCACTACTGAGACCTGTAGTACTATAACCACCCATGTCAATATTACCTGTCATATTAAAGCCGCTGCTACTAATTGAACTTACGCTGACGTGATCCGTGACCCATTTCTTAGACACAGCAGAATTACCGGTTGTGGGAGCACCTAACTTTATTATTTCGTAGTTTCCCATATCAAGGTCATCAGAAAGTGTAAGTCCGCTGTAAGTCTCACGCTTGCTTCTACCGCTACTAATCTTATCTTCCACCCACTTTTTACAGGTTGCATCAGTATTGTCTTTTGGATCACCGAGTTCAGTAATTCGGTTAGTGCTCATTCGCAAATTACCTTTCATTGAGTTCTGGCCACCTCTTAGGACAACACGGTCGGTAGCCCACTTTTTAGGAACGGCTTCGTTATCAATGGTCGGGTCAGGCAGTCCGAAGAGTCTGTATCCAGCCATTGATATGTCAGCCGACATGCGACCTCCTAGATTAACAAAATTATTATCAGTGGCCCACTTTTTTGTAACAGCAGACTGGTCAGCGGTTGGGTCCTTAAGATTTACTATTTCGTGTCCATCCATTTTAAGATCACCTGTCATTGTATTTAGACCGTTACGATGAACGTAGTAACCCAACCTTTTATCTAGAAGGGCTTTCCTTATAAGACCACTTGAAGTGGAGGCATTTTCGCTAGTATGCGGAGTTTTATCAAACAGAACCTCTCCACGGACAAACTGATTGTTACCACCAGACAGCTTAAGAAAATTGCCGGTGTTTGAATTAAACCATTCTTTGCTAACAGCAGACTGGTCCTCAGTGGGGTCCTTGAGATTTTTAATCTCATGGTTTTTCATGTCAATATCCCCAGCAATATTAAGTCCAGTTACAGGTTTATTTAACATTCCAACTACCCAGTCTTTGCTAACGGCAGACTTACCAGTTGTAGGGTCACCTAAGGCCTTTATCTCATTGGTTGACATATTAAGATCACCTGTAAGGGTAAGACCAGGTAAACTTGCACGACCACCTTCAACCCAGCTCTTACTGGCGGCGTCACCTGGATTAGTAGGATTATTAAGATTAGTTACCCTATTACCTCCCATGTTAATATCCCCAGTCATTGTGAACCCTACAGGTTGAACTGAAAGAGCAGCTCTTTTTATAATCTCATCATCTACCCACTTTTTTGCAACCGCAGACGTATCATCTGTGGGTGCACCTAAACCCTTTACCTCATTACCGTCCATCTCAATGTCACCCTTCATGGTAAATCCGTTCTTATCAAACACACTACCGGTTGTTGGATCAACATTATTTATACCCTTATTATATCCCTTATAGAGAGCCATTTTTATAACATACATAATGTTTACAAGAACATTTTCATTATAATGAATAGAACTGTAGCACCAATTCCAACCCCAGCAATAGCGCTAACTTCTGAAGAATTATTACTGTTAACCATAGTTCTACGAAAGGAGTTGTTTTCTCTAGGTTTAATCTGTTGTTTTACGTATCCACTAAGAGTATCAAGGTGATTAACAGGTGTTGTATCCTGATGTTGCTTCTTTGGAGGATCAGCTTTCTTAACACCTACATAATTTACTTTAGTATTTACACCAAACTTAACACTAGAGTTAGGTTTAAGTAGAATATTATTATAACCGGGAATAGGATCCTTTAATATTACCAAATTTGATGGAAATAAAATGCCAGGATTTATTGCTGTATTTACTATTGCGTTAGTATCTCTAATTGCTGTTCTCATATTAGCGATTCCAACTGAAATATCAGTTTGAACTACAACATCTTCTACAAGTTTACGGAATCCTTTTTGAGACAGTAAAGAGGAGGTTCCACGGTTTACTATAGCCCACCGAGTATTAGCTTGAGCTCCAAGGACACAGTATACATAACATTGCAAGCTTTCCTGTAAAAGTGAGGTATCAACAAGACCCACGCTTTTTGTTTGCGTAACACCTCATATAATCATTTAGACTAGCAAGGGAAGACATACCTGTAAGCTCATCATAACTAATCCCAACTATCATTCCAGATGTATTTTTAGCATACCTAACATTTCTAACAGTTCTATGCTCATTTCTAAACTTCCTATACACAATTCCAATAGATGCTCGACTATCACTAAACTTATCAACCTCCCACTGACCCTTAACAGGAATATTACTAGATATTACCTTTAACCTATCAGAATACTGCTGAAGTAAACTAGGATTTTTAATAAACCTTCTAATCCATAAGTACACATGAAAGTTCATAATAGATGTGATAATAGGATTTACATTACTATGAGGACTTGTATGATAAGTAGAGACTCCACATAGATATGTAGCTACATAAGTTCCACATATCGTAGCATAATACGACAACTCTTTATTAAACTTTGGTGTAACATTATCAATACTAATATAATCACTAATTTTAGGAAGGTTACTATAGAAAAACTCACTGTTACTAACATAAACCTTAAAGTTGGAGATAGGATTAGTTTTTGTAATAGGAGGATACTTTCCAATAACAGGATCACCCTCAGTAAAACTTATCTTCTGAACTATACCACCGCTGGACCACATTGAAGGCCACTTGGTTGTTATTACTTCTAGTGGAGGTTGATCCATGCCAGTCATAGTTTTGAATTGTACTGGAGTAATAATTTCCTTAGTACTAGTGAGATAGGATGTGAATTCCTTATCCTTCTTAAAACCGTCATATCTAATGTCATATGAAGATATACCATCTAAATCAACAAACCAAGTGATAACTCCTATATCACCACTACTAGTAGCCTTTGTTTCAAATTTAAACCTATTCATGTCAGCGTGAGGGTACTTTTTAATAAATCTAGCCCTCTCAGCATTCTCTGCATTTTTACCAGCAACAGCAACAGGATCGACATGATCTTCATCATCTTTATTTCCATACTTATTTTCATATTCCTGATACGATCTATACGGAGACTTACCAACTTGTCCTCCACCTAGTCTCATTCTTAATAACCTAACGTATGTTATTAAGATGAAGTTCACAATTTTACTTCAGGGCTCGCACACTATTGTATCACTACAGAATTCAGTTCTTACAAGCAATTATAATTCAGTCTTTATAAAGAGAGTATCAGTATTCTGGGAGTACTTCAACATAAGGGAACCAACAACTATTCTCAAGGTGAAAACAGATGATGGAGAATCTGATGTAATCATTCATAAAGGTTACTACACATTTGACAGTATGAAGAAGTTACTTGAAAGACACGGTGTTAAGCTAACCTACTTTTCTGAAACTGCAGGATGTCAAATAGAGGCAGTAAAACAAGATATCACAATAGAAACACGATTACTGACTATGTTAGGTTTTAATAGATTCTATAATCCTATGATCCTACTAAAAGGGAGGAGTTTGACAAGTGATAGCAAAGTTGACTTCAATAACGGTCTACGATACGTAAATATACACTGCAATCTAGTAAGTAGCACTCACAAAGTTAACCCTTGGGGAAGAACCAGCGATGTAATAACAAGTGTTACAGTTCCAACTGACAGACCATTATTAGGCTCGGTAGTTAGTTACATTGATGTTGAAAGTAGGATTTCAGTTATCAAGGGTTCTTTCTCAGAACTTGTATTCCGCATGACAGATCAAGACGGGAAACCTACTGATATAGGTGAAGTGCTACTTGAGATGTACTTTGAGTAGTTAGCTTACATTGGTTAATATAAGATGGACGATGATATTATGAAAGAACAAGGACTACGAGATATTTACTACAATCCTAAGACTGGATTCCAAACACCAGAGAAACTATATCTTAGAGCAGTATCAGACGGACTTAAAGTAACCAGAAACCAGGTCAAGAAATGGATAAACGAGCAGGACACATACACTAGGTACAGACAAGTATTTAGGAAACATAAGTTCAGACAGACGTACGTTCAAACTTTAGGTGAACAGTTACAAATGGATTTAGTTGATATGACAAAATATGATGACAAGAACAAGGGATACCGATGGATTCTTACATCCATTGAAATACTGAGTAGGTACGCATTCACAGTACCAGTGTATAGGAAAAACGCGACATCAATGAAGGACGCAGTTAGTGACATTTTAGAGCAATTTAATAATCGTTTTGGTAAATACCCAAAATTCGCCCAGTTTGATCAAGGCACAGAGTTCTACAATAAAGATGTAAAGTCATTGCTTAATAAACATAACATTGAATTTTTTTCTACTTACTCAGACAAAAAGGCCGCAGTTGTGGAAAGATTTAACAGAACACTGAAGGCGCTAATGTGGAAGTACTTTTACAGTGCCAGTACATATAAATGGTTAGACGTCCTTCAAGACTTAACTGATAATTACAACAGTTCAGTGAACAGATCAATTAAAACAACACCGGACAGCGTAAATGAGTCCAATTGGACTGAAGTATGGCAGACACTTTTCAGTCACAATTTAGGCAAGCCGTCAGAACCAAAGTTTACTGTCGGAGAAAGTGTTAGGATCTCGAAGTACAAATCAGTGTTCACAAAAGGGTACGAAGCAAATTTCACAGAGGAGTTGTTCACTGTGACGGAAGTGTATCACGGTCATCCAAACACGTACACAATAAAAGACAGTGCTGATGAACCAATAATTGGCAGATTCTATGAACAAGAAATGTATAGCGCTGAAGGAAGAGAACCTGATTTCAGAATAGAGAAAGTATTAAGAAGAAGAACAGTGAAGGGTAAAACGATGGCTCTCATTAAGTGGTTAGGTTATGATGACAAATTTAACAGTTGGATACCAGCTGGAGACATTAAGTCCCTAACATAAGTTAAAGTATTATGGAGGACTATGACATTGAGTTAGAGGAGGCGGAAAAAACGTATCCTCAATATGACGACCTTAATTATGATGACCTAACGACAGCTTTTAGTAGGTTAGATACAAGGGTGAAGGGAGAGGCTATGTATGGTGATGACCCTATGGTGATAACCAATCTTAAAAGTGAACTGGACTATGTGAAGAGTCTCATGAGGCACCGTGAAACAATTTCTAGAATTAAAGAATCCTTGGATGAAACTGAAAGACTTAGAGAGCAGGAAACAACCTTTACTGAGGAT
The DNA here is from genome assembly GCA_902702795.2 of Paramuricea clavata. NCBI lineage: Eukaryota > Metazoa > Cnidaria > Anthozoa > Malacalcyonacea > Plexauridae > Paramuricea > Paramuricea clavata. Next base: position 4,205 of record CACRXK020002305.1, on the reverse strand, counting down.
AATGATGGTACAGTGGACATTTCAGGTCCATCAGGAAGCACGACCGTTCAAGGAGTCGACTTTGTGGAAGACCCAAACAGTGTACTTCCAGACGTTCTAGATGCATTCAACGAATCATTTGACGCTGACTGGGATGAAATAGAAGCCCGCCTAGAGAGACTAAATAAGATTTCAACAGCAAATAAAAAGAGAGATTTTGAAAACCAAGTAGAGCGTGTTCAAGCTGTCGCAAGAGTTATCAAGGGTAAGGAAGGACTAGTACTAGACCCTAAGAATAGATATGTCAGAAAACTCATAAAACGATCATCTGTCAGAACACTCAAGGATGGCACAGAGGTGCTGGTATTTAGAAGTGAACAAGGTATTGATAAAAGTGGGACACAAATAATGAAACGTGGTAAGACCAAGAATCTAGTGTACTCAAAGGACTCACCTGCTCTGAGAGAATATAAGAACCTTCTAAAGAAAATAAAAGAGGTACCTACGAATCCTGACAATATAATTGGAAGTGATGAATCAATTTACGAGGATACTAAAGAAGAGTCCCAATTTGATGAAAGTAGTGAGGAATACGCTAACCGTGAGAACATTGAGTTAATAGATGTAAGCGCAAAATTAGGAGACCTTCCAGGGCTAACAATGCAAGAAAACAATGAACTGAGGGGTGTTCTTAACCCACCTGATGGATCAAGCATAGAAGGCAGAACAGGTCCCAATGGAGCGTTACAAGTTCAGGCTGACTACTTTAATGAAGCTATTAATGAAACCGTGGAACGCTCCGCGTCAGCGGAAGGTACAACTCAGTACAATGCTCTTATAGAAAAAATTGATAGTCTAAAGGAAGCTAGGGATAGGACACTAGAGCAGAGAGTAGTAGAGGAAGCAAGAGAGGCACAGTTGGAAGATATTTCTAGATTGCGCAGATTTATAGACTGGGTAGGAAAGGAAAAGGTGGGACTTGTAGGGATAGCAGTGTCAACAGCTAGTTTAATTACAGCCTTATTAATCCATGCTAGGGGAGCCATTGTGAAGACAGCAAAGGCCACTGGTAAAGTAGCAAAAGCATTAGCAAATTTAGCAAAGAAAGCAGGACCAATTCTAGTTCCAATCCTGAACGCAATTGCAACAGCGCTATCATGGGGAGCAAAAGGAGTTGCCTGGTTAGCGTCACACTTATGGGTATTAGCTGTAGCAGCTGCCCTACTTGTGTACAATAATTACAGTAAGTAAAGTATAATAATGGCTGAAAGTGTAGAATACAAGGCAGCATGGATGGATAGAGTAAGTACCATTCTTGATGAATACAATAGTGAATACTCTGGGATATGGGAAGGAGACCTGGGAACCGAGGACCTAGATGAGCTAAACAGATTATACCCTGGCTATAGGGAAATGAATCCTGAAGATATGGACTCTGAAATAGAAGTTCTCCGAAGGAGGGTAACGGGAACGGAGCAGTCGGACGAGAAAGAAGATATTAAAAGAGAAATTGAATACGTCAGTCAGCTAAGAAGAATAAAGACCTTGAAGAATTCAGAAACCGAGGCCTATCTAAACGCAACCCACAACACTCTCAAGGAAGAGGTAAAAACATTAGTTGTACTTAGGAGAATAGCCAAGGCTGAAGTTAGAAGGATTGACTACTCGGAAAAAATAGACAGATTGAAGGGTATTATGGAAAACCTAGGTTTCAATCCCAATGAGCCCGAGGAAGAGCTAGAAGCAGAGGAAGAAGAACGTAGGAAAGAAGAAGTTAGAAAGAAGGAGGAAGAAGACCGTAGGAAGGCTGCCGAGTTAGAACGCGAGAGGCTTGCAGAAGAAGCTGCCGAACGTCAGAGAAAAGCTGAGTTTGAGCGTAAAGGAGACGAGATTAAAAGACGCCAGGAATCTGTAAAAGGTGATAAGGAGAAAACAGAGTACTGGAAAAAGAAGCTCGAAGAATGGGAAAAAGAAAAGTCTAAACCCAAGGAAGAACCTAAGAAAATCCCAAAGAAGCCTCAACCTGAGGAACCCAAGAAGCCTTACAGAGGTAAAGAACCTAAGAAACCTAAACCTGGGGAACCCAAGAAGACCAAAAGAGGTAAGAAGACCGAGGAACCTTTACCTGGGGTAGACACTGAATTGCTAAAGGATACTTTCAACTTTGAGAACCTCCTATTTCAGGTCGCAGAGGATACTATCCCGGAAGATGATCAACCTATATTTAGCGGTGATAGTACAGAAATCATGTTGAAGGATGTTAGGGAATATCTAACGAGGTATGAAAGATTCAAATCATGGGTTGAGAATAACTTCGGAATTGTGCTTGCAAGTATTATAGTGTCAGTTGCTGCTCTCCTTACAGCTATTATCATACAGACTAGAAAAATATCCTCAATGACAGCAAACTCTACACATAGAGGTGCAGATTCTTCACCCAGGCCACTCCCTGATATAACAAGCAAACTGATTAAATTCATATCATCAAACTTATGGGTGGTAGCTACAGCTACAGGAATAATTTTACTATACAAATACAACTAAACATTACATATTGTATAAAGTATGAATACCACAGAAAGAGAACTCCAGCCAGGCTTCAGGAGAAGTCGTATGACATCCGTAAAAGGTCCAAGAACTAGAAGTGTTGTAACATTTAATCCAACAACTATTAGCCCAGGTGAAGAGCTGTACATTAACATCCCCAAACTAAAGCCTGACTCTTGCCTAGTCCCAGGATCGTTTGCACTATTATTTGACTTTAAAAATTCCAATACAAAAAGCCGCTTTAATAACAACCTGTCTAAGTTGATAGCTAAGCGTCTTCAGATTAAAGTAGCAGGTGAAACAGCTTATGATTGTTCAGGAGAGAGTTTGTATGAAATATACAAAGATCTATGGCTAACTGTTGGCGACAGAAATAAGATGACAGAACAGGGTCTTGCAAGTGAGAATCTCAGGAAGCTGATATCAGGTGATGACTCAGGAGCAAAAGTTGGTGATGCCAATAAAGTAGCAGATGCACTCCTCCACAGTGTGTACGGTTCTAAGCTGGGAAAACCAATTGATAAAATAATCGCAGACCATGGACTCTACACACCGTTCTCCATGAATAACAATCCTATGTACATCCTCACACTCCCGCAATCAGATGAGATTATGACTGCCCAAGGAGGTGAAGCTAAGGGTAATTATAAACTGGACAATCTTGAGCTAGAATACGAGACCATTGAGAATGACACCCTTGCGAGTGAAGTATCAAGGATGTATTCAACAGGCCGCTCACTGTCCTACAAACATGTTACACTTATGCGTACGAGTAATTGGGACAAAGATCTTACCATTGTCAATGAGAACATAAATATCCCCAGGAAGAGCATGTCAGCAATTGTCCTTCTATTTACCAATAGAGTGAGAACTGATTCTGAAGAATATATTTACCCAAACATTGATAAAGTGAACCTGACCATTGAGGGTGTGCCTAATGCAGTCTTCTCCCAAGGACTTCATAAAAATAGGTTCTTCGAAGAGGCAAAAAGATTTTTCTGCCCTATGTGTGAGAAATCCATGGCAGACGAGTTTATGTCCATCAGCAAGTTCTTCACCAATGGTTTTGCTCTAGTAATCGACCTAAGGTCAACACAAGATGATACCACTGGTGGAGGTAAGAAGATTGTTAATACACAGTCGGGAGTACTCCTGGAAATCAAAAAGAGAGCCACAACAGCTGACGTTCAGTGCAACATTTTTATTGTATCAGATGCTCTCCTTAACTTTGCCAATAGAGATCTATCAAGTATTCAATACTAACGGTAAAGCATAGAGATGCAACCATTCAACATGCTCATAGTAGGAATGACTGGAAGTGGCAAAACTCAGTTCCTACTTAATATGCTAGAAACAGAGTACAATAGAGTATTCGATTACATTGTCATTATATGTCCAACAATAGAGTGGAATATGACTTACATTAATTGGGCTCATATTAGTGATCACGGAGTTATTCAGATTCCATGCTCACAAGAAATGATCAATCTTGTTCTCAAGGCAGTGTCCACCATATTCCGCGGTACTCAAACTCTCATTATAGTGGACGATTGTGCGGCAAGTCAAGATGTAAAGAAAAGAGTCTCAGAACTGATACGTCTAGCATTCTCCGCAAGACATTACAACATATCTGTCATTGTACTTACCCAACAATTGTCATCAGTAGCAAAACCATTTAG